>JAGDQP010014318.1:12809-45517 GCA_022664845.1 Lepisma saccharinum | reverse complement strand
GCCCAGACGTACTACAACACCTTCAATTCGCTGCCCGTACTCTTCTCCATACTAACCTCTTCGCCAAGTATTGTGTCCATATGTTCATATTCATACCAACCCACTGCAAACAAGCTTGAACTCGACATTGACCGCTCATTACTTATTCACAACATCAATCATCAACATTTTCAGCACAATGTTCTCATCAGTATAGTAACAGGGCCACATCTGTCTCAAAATCTAACCATCAGTGTACTTACAGGGCCACATCTGTCTTAACATCTAGCCCAGAGTAGCCCCTGGGCGAGAAGATTATCATGCATCTGTCTGTCCTAAACGTCTGTGACCTTGTAGTCCACATCATGCTCATTTTCTCGCCTTACCATTACTGAACTTATAGCCTTAAATAATGATTATAAGCAAAGCTTATAATGCCATGGATATGAAAACAAAGAAGGATATTAAAATTATGTTAAATCTACCAGGTCTCCTTACCTTTCGAGAACTACTCCTTCATCCTGCTCCTCGTACCCGAAATAAAGGGTGCTAGTCCCCTTAAGCAAAATCAAAGTCAAATTATAGCGAGAAGCCCACCCGCAAATAGAAAAGTTAATCGCTTTCTGATTAGAAGGAAAATTATGTAGAAACCTCCGTTTAATAAATTTGTAATAAGACGCGGTGCAGCTTTTGCTTGTGGTCGCCCAGGCTGCTCCTAACCGCCGCAGTGGTCATAGGCAGATACCTATAACATTATTTGCTGTGTAGCTGGTTGGAGATATTTACAGTCCTGTCTGGATAACTATACATGGTAATCATCTTTGGTCCTCTTACTATTACACTCCCATATGTACAATTTTTCCATTGTTTCCATGTGAACTTTACGTGCATCAGGATATTTATTTATTTATTGAACACAACAGGTTAATAGTCTAATTGTGGTGTTCAACATACACATATGACATTTTCTACATACATACATAGGCGTAACACACATATTTAGAGCTGCATACTAAGGTATTCTGCATAAAGTATTCATTATTTTATATGAGAATAGAATTCTCCCATATTTATGTTAAATATATCAATTTCAGAACATTCTGTAAGTATATAATGAGAACATTATCCTAATAGGCGATATGCCCATTGCTTTATTTCTTTGGGCCGAAAGGTGGAGAACAATATTACGCGGTCGAGTTACTTTATGCCGTACATACATCCCTAATTCAATCATACTGCGTAAGATTCTGTGTAGGAAAGTTAAGAGAAAATTAACTCTCCTGTTTTCAAGAGATTGCAACTTGTACTTATTTACCAGGTCTAAGTACTTTTCAAATTTAGGATATATTCCAGTTTCTTTGTATGTCAGAAATCGTACAAATTTAGACTTTATAATTTCAATTTGCCGAGAGTTCTTATGAGTATTAGGATCCCATATTATTCTAACTTTGACCAAACATACGCTGTAGATAATATTTTTAAGACATCAATTTTCGAGAAATCGCTAGTTAACCTCATTACAAACCCGAGGTTCCTGTAAGTTTTGCTAACAAGGCGATTTATGTGCATGTCGAATGACAGGTTAGATTTAATGGTTACACCAAGATCAGTAATAGAATATGCTCAAACTAATGGAGAGCCATTAACCTTGTATTCGAATTTCAAATAGTTTGTTTTTTTCTTATCTGACATTACACTACATTAATTAATACTTAATAAAAACATGTTTGTTTCAAACCAATTTTAGACTACATTAATATTATTTTGTAAGGAAGCCGCGTCCAATTCGGAGGAAATACTACAATAGATTTTTAAATCATCTGCAAAAAGAAGTTTCTTCGAGGATGTTATGGCAGCAGGCAAGTCATTTACAAATAATAAGAACAAAAGAGTTCCAGGGTTCGATCCTTGAGGCACACCAACATTTACAACATATTCCTCGGTTATACCATTTTTGTAACGAATACGATGACACAAATAGGATGCTATTAACTGGCTAAGTTTTTCTGAGAAGTTGAATGTTGGAAGCTTGCTAAGTAGGATGTCATGATTAATGACATTACAGGATTTCGAAAAGTATGTGTAAATTACGTCTACTAGACCTCTACTATCAATTTGTCTACTTAAAAAAAAGTGTGAATTCAACAAGGTTAGTTATAGTCGATTTATTGGGCAAGAATCGATGTTGGAAGGGCGAGATAATTGAGCGAACGTATGAGAATATACGTTCATGTATAATAATTTTAAATACTTTGGCTGGCGCAGATACTATGGCAATTGGGCGTCAATTTTTAATATTATTACTCGTGTCACTACTTTTTGGAATGGGACAGATATCGGCAAGTTTCCATTTAGCTGGGAATTCACAGGTTGCGATTTATTGAAAATCGCTTGCAGTTTATATTTTCGTATTTCAGAACAGCCTTTGATAATATAAGATGGGACTTTGTCAGCCCCGAAAGATGTCCGAGGTATCAGTTTTTTAAATAGCTTTTCTACGTCCATAAGTTTAATGTGTTCGAGAAATAATTTATCTAAAATTTCAGAACAATTGTGTTCAGTTAAAGTATCAAGGTTATACATTGACATATTGTAGGCTACTTGAAAATATTTCATGAATGCATTCGCAATAGCTGTTTCTTCACTTAATTGTTGTCCCTCGTAATTTAGTACATTGCATTCTGACTTTCGTCTTTTATTTTTTATGAATATGGGGCTGCGCCTCCATATTGAAGATTTGCCCCATTTATTCTAACATAACCGTGATGGTACGCCTTCATACTGAATTTTGTATCACTAGCCTCAATGGTTTTAAAAATAGGTTTTGGGGTCGTCATTTTAGATTAAAAATGGCTAAGTTTTAACATTTTCTTATATTGTCGTGACCTATTCTTGATGGTACAAGGTCATACCAAATTTCATTTTTCTAGCTCGAACGATGTGGAAAATGATATTTGGGCGGTCATTTTGATTCAAGGATGGGTACTTTTTCAAAATTTTGTATTTTTTTCCTTAACCTACTCTTGACAATATACCTTTATTCCAAATTTCGTATCTCTAGCTGAAACGATGTGGAAAATGTTTTTAGACCCGCCACTTTGTATCTAAAATGGTGTCCTTGGACACATTTTGTAATATTTTTAACTCTCTCGGAATGATGTACCTTCAAATCAAATTTCACTTCAGTAGCTCCAGCGGTTTTGGCTGTACATTCTATACAACAATGAGTTTGACGGCTAGTTTTTATCCAAAATGGCGAGTTTTTGAAAATGTAACATTTTCCTAAACTATCCTTGATATTAATTTCTGCCAAATATGTGCCAAATATCCTTGACGTTAGTTTGTGCCAATGACCTCTGTGCCAAATTTGTTATCTCTAGATCAAACGGCGTGGAAAAAGGATTTTAGGTTTACTATTTTGGATTCAATATGGCGTCTTTGGAGATATTTGGTAATATTATCGTAACTTACTACTGATAATGTATCACATTACTAAATTTCGTTTTAGTAGCTCCAGCTGTTTAGGCTGTGTATTGGACAGAATGCCGATTGGACGATATGTCTTGTGGACGAAAAATTGGATCAAACGTCGATTGGACAAAATGTCTTGTAGACGAAAAATCTGGTAGACCAAAAATCGATTTAACTAAATGTCTTGCAGACGAAAAATCTGTTGGACGAAAAGTCGTTTTAATGAAATTTCTTGTGGGCGAAAAATCCGTTGGACCGAATGTCGACTGGACGAAAAGTCATGTGGACAGATTACCTGTCGACGAAATGTCTTATGGACAAAATTTCATTGGACGAAATCAGGTATCACTATATATAAATTACATAGAAAGGTCTGGAATTGTGAAACGTAATACATTGAACTCTCTGAATGGTTCTGATAATTTTTGACTCATTGAAATCAAAGTCTAATCTACTTTATCGGCATAATATCTTAGAAGGTCTGCTGGTAAAGCTTGTTCCGAAGATAAACGCATTCAGCAAAGTTTATCAGCATGTTGTCGTATAAAGTATTCTTAAAGTATGCTTCGGTGTGATATGCAACTAAAATAAACTTTATCTATAAACTCTTTATTAAACTATTCAGACAGATTTTGGCTAAAATATACTTCTTCCCAATCAACTTTATTTGCAATCTCTCTTATAAAATCCTCTGATAATTTTTGACATTCGGAAATTATAATTTATAGTAGTAGTGTGAATTTGGGCTTATGTAGCGTTTTTTCTAAATGCACAGTCTTAAAGAAGAGTTTATACATTATTTATCTCTTTATCAGTTAGGTTGAAGGTATAGTGCTGTGATGCCAATTTAACATAAACTGCAGGTTCCATTCTTAAAAAGTCTCAAGTTTGCCAAGGTGCTTAATCAAAATTCTACATCAACGTTAGAAGCTGAAATTATTACCAGCTTAATAATTTAGCTCTATACAAAAATGTATAGGTAAACAAATGAAATTATATATCCTTCCAGTTTTTGAAAACCATAGTTGCACCCTAAGCTTGTCTCGTCTGGGGAATGACGTCACTACATCAATTGAATTGAATTGTATGGCCTCTAGGCATCTAAGGCTCAGGTCTGGAGAGGGGAGAGGAAAGGATTGGGGAAGGTGTCGGCCAGAGCCTATGTTGAAGATACCATCCCGGCATTTGCCTGTTGTGACAGGAAAAACTGTCAGGGTGGTCGGCTGCTGGGATCGAATCCACCATGACCTCCCGCATGCTACGCCAAAGCTCTACCCCTGAGCTATGGAAGCTCTGTACGTCACTGCATCACTTTTAAAATAAGATTGACTACGAATGAAGCGCACAAGCCTACAGTTACGGTACCACCCGATATTTAGCTTCTGAGACTGTAAAAAAGCCTTAAAAAAACAATCAAAATTGCCGGCACCATGACAAACCGAGCTTCCAAATTCCAATTTAAGGCTTATTGCAGTGATTTCGCCAGACACCGCCCGTGTGGGTATCACTCCCAAAATGCTCGAGAACTCCTCCCCCAACTTTAATAATTTTGCAGTCAAAAATCGATAGAAAATGTGCAAACTCTATTTACAACCTCCCAATTTTGACCTTACACCCCCATAAACTGAAACTTCTTACGGAGTCTCTGCTATATTGTTAAATATTTTCCTTTTTATTACTGTCTGCTAAAATTAAAGTTAAGAAACTCCTTTCGTTCATTTATGTACAAAGTTAGGGTTCCTTTCTATAAAAAATTGGGGAAATACTCAAATACTTTGTCTGGATTAAAAAAAAACAACACATTTCTATATCAACGGATTATTTTTGTTTATCTGAAGTTCTTAAAAGCAACACATTACATTTTGCACAGGTGGCTGTCTGCCTGAGTGTTGTCAGGTCTACTGTTTTAGCATGTCTACTAGTTTACTATTAATTAACAATGTAATTTCTGCTGTTTTCTATAATTTTAACCTAGCAATATTGAAGCGCCAATGGTTGCCAGACTTATATGTGACGTACAACTCCTAGACAAGACACGCCACCTATACTCAACGACGTCTAATAACGGTTGGAAGTGATTTCGACTCCAAGAAGGAGGAGTAAATAATAATAGTTTGTACTTCAGGCTCCTGTGTTGCAGTAAGTAAGGTACGTGGAAACTAACTTTCTATATAACTTAATTATTTTAATTAATATTTTATAAACCTAGTGTAATTATTTTATATAAGAAGATTGTGTGATTGAGTGCGTGTGATAGAAGTTGTTTTCATACAAATCAAAATGGCAACAATTTGAAACAATTTATGACACGGCAATATGTCGTAACTCTCAGCACAAGTCATTTTGATTTAGCAATGTATTCAGGACTCATGAAATATTGTATCTCGCAAATGCATTTTTGATCAAAGAGACTCATATATAAATCATGAAATAAGTAAATTAATGAGGCTTAAATTGAAAAAAAAATAAGTGAAAGTAGGCCGATATAAAATAATGTATTTTGCCTATAAATCAATTTGATCCTTTAAAAATAATCATTGTTCTCTTATGAAGACCGTGTATTAATTTGTCGTTTAAGCAGTCAATATAGCAGTTTAAGGTAAAAAACTGAAGCTAATTTAAAATGCAGTTATTTACGACATATTGCCGTGTCAAGAACGATATGCATTGCCTCAGTTATACAAAATAAATCGACCGGACAGGATAGAGGAAAGTATGGGGGAAGTGGTCAGCCCAGGCCCAAGTTGAAGGTACCAGTCCGTCATTTGTCTGGTGTATCTGAAAAATACACTGGAGAAACCTCAGTTAGGATGGTCTTCGGTTCTGGGATCAATCCCAGAATCTCCCTAATGCTAAGCCAATGCTCTACCAGTGATCTACGACTGCTCGGTAGTACCGATATTCAAAATGTATGTATATCGATCGGCCGAACTTTACAAACGAAATCTTTTGCTAATCATAGTTGCAATTTCCGATTATAAACTCTTTAGTTTTGAGTATATTTGATATAGAAACAGCCAAATCAATCCAAATGTCCAAAAATTCACTAGGCAGCTGTGGGTCAGTTGTTACTCTTAGGATTCGGGAGGTACTGGGTTGATACCAGCGATCAGGCGTCCTGACAGGTTTACCAGGATTTTTCCAGACTTGGGTTGTTCGATTTCTGAATTTCGATATCAAACTTAGAATGAACATCGAGAATCATTCACATCGAAATATCGTTAAGAATCGAAAATGTTTATATTGGAGATAGTTACAGGGCGGGTATAGTTCAGTTCGTAGCGCATTGTGCTACCAATCAAAAAGGACCTAGAAATGATCCCAGTGGCCACCTGTCCAAAGTGAGGTTTTCCCAATCACTCACACCGGGCAGTGCCATAGTCACACAAGGCAAATGCCGAGACGTTACCTACAAACTAGACCTATCCAATTATCTACTAACTTCCGTTTCCAAAATCGTAATCCGTCCTGAGCTTGATATGCCTGAAGGCCATAAATACATTTAAACTCAAAATTTAATAGAATAGTTGGAAATCGAATATCGTTGGGGAAAGATCGTTACGGTACAAGAAAATCTGCCCTGGAAACGCCGGCTAGGCATCATGTAACCCCTCTCATGACCAGGGGCATAAGAAATATCCTCGCGGTGTGGGAGGGAAGCAGGAATGCAGATTTATTTTACGAACTAATTGACCGGCTCCGACGTCATCTTGTTCCAATTTCCAGTGTTCGCATTGTAAATACAAGGGCCAAATTACCGTTTCCAAGAGGGCATCGTGGCGTAGTGGCTAACGTGCTGGCTTACTGAGTTAAAAAACCGGATTCGAATCGCGGCGGGTTCATATTTATTATTAATAATTGCTTTCTTA
Organism: Lepisma saccharinum; assembly: GCA_022664845.1. Taxonomy (NCBI): domain Eukaryota; kingdom Metazoa; phylum Arthropoda; class Insecta; order Zygentoma; family Lepismatidae; genus Lepisma; species Lepisma saccharinum. The sequence goes on along the minus strand of JAGDQP010014318.1, from coordinate 38,198 downwards.
CATTTTTCGTATAGATTATCTTAAATTAGTGACCATGGGATCGTGAAGATTTGGTAAGGTTAGGTCGGTCATGTATCTTTTATCTTTACATTTTCAGTTCTCAAAATTGCGAGCGCGAGACGCTTGTTGGATCAAAGCCGATCAAGTACTGAAAAAAGAAATGCATGCAGAAGGCATGACTCAGTAAGAATAATCATGGCGTACCAACTGAAAATGTGGGGGTGTGGACACAAAACCAGTTAGTTCTGCCACTGCTCATTATTAACCTTTTTATCAGTTACATCAGCTGAATGAATGCATTGTTCCTATCATCATAGTGGGCTATCTCTTTTATATCCAGAAATTACCCGCATTACTCAAAACTAAAAACTAAAACTTTGAATTAACTTTCTTGCTAGCATTTGAATTTAGTTTCAATGTCCTTAGGCAGCTTTGACTCGGGCCTTGTGCTAAAAGAGAGAGACGTTCTGATAACTACAAATTTAAATACATCGCAAACCCTCACGTTGAAGTTTTGGGTATCTTTACGGAAAATAAAATACATTTTCCAACATTATTAAGCCACCAATACAGAAATCATCAAATAAGTTATCTTCAAATTTCAAGCCTAGCTTAGCTACAGTTTTAACATGAAATCTTTAATTTTACTCTTCAAAGTCGTCCGGCAGACGAAGTATTATTTCATCACCTTTTGTTTGTTTTGATGAGTTATTCTTGTTCGTAAGATATGAACATTTATTATTTTAATATGATGATATGTGTTCTGCCCAAAGGTCCCACGGCAAAGTGTTCCGATGGTGTTTTGCAGTTGTCTTCCAACGGATGAATATGTCTGATTGACGAGACCTACAGTTGGTCGTGGGCTCCAAACCACTCGTATTCTCGCTGTTAATGGAAACCGGGAACACTTTATCGCAAGCCAGCGAGTGAACGTTATCACTCACTCACATGACACACTATGATATTATTATACAGGATGTATTAAAAGTCATTACCTATTTCAGGAAAAGGGGACGGAGTTCGAAGAAAGTTATTCATATTTCGGTTTAGAGACCTTGATTTAATATGGTAATTTTAATTTTGTAATGATGCAATCTTCTCTTGTGCATTTTTGGCACTTTATGCACTCAGACTCTAACGCATACTACCCCTTAAATGAAATCAGGTAGAGAGGAACTGACTTCATATTTGAGGTTTAGATACCTTAATTGACTTTGCCGCTTTCAATCTGGTGAGATTACAAATATTCAGCGTGTTTTTTCTTGCATTACATGCATTCAAACGATATGGCACGCTAACGCCTAAACAAAAAAGATAAAAAGAAACTGACTTCAGATTTGTATTGAGATACCATGTGGAAAGATTATGGCATCGCCAAATTGAAAGTAGGGAATTGAAAATAAGGTATTTCTGCGGTGAGTTCCTCTTGATATGTTTTTGCTTAAACGCTAACATGCCATACAGAGCAAGTGTATATAGTACGGTACAAAAATACCGTAAAGAAGCTTGTAGCCGTACTACATTAAAATCTGTCTCTTAAATCAAGGCATCCACTACAGAAGGGCCATGGTTCTGTTGGTAGAACATTAGCTTAGCAATCGAAAGGTTCTGCCAGCGAACCAAGCGGCCGGCCATCCTAATTTGAGGTTTTTACAGGACTTTTGTCATAGCAGTCAAATGCTGGGATGGTACCGGCAAACTAGACCTTGGTGATAACCTTTCAACTTCATTTTCGCCACCCTATCCCGGCCTGAGCCAATGTTGTCAAAAGAACTTAAATAAATTCAATTCACTGGGTATCGACATCGGGATCTCATGATTACAAGACAAGCACACTACCGAATATTCTAAAACGTTTTTATGTGCCAGTCTAGTACCTTTGGACTTCGGCTCGTCACGATTCGCCTTAGTTGTTAAAATCCACACCCATACCCCTGCAGGGACTCGAACCTGGACCTTCGAGCCTATGGCCTACCACCGCAGACCGCTCGGCCACCTGGCCAGCACCGAATATTCTACTTGGTTTGTATATTCGTTACTGTCACTATGATTATCGAATTTTAAATATTAACATTAAACATTCTATAATATTACTGATGGTACGGTGAAAGAATGAATTTAGGTTTACTAGTACCTTAGTGTAAAAGTTCGATAATCCATGTGAAGCCAGAATTACATTGCAGGTAGTCTTCAATTTTTTCCTTTCACTTGACCTATGAACACTTATTGCTGGACCCGATCAAGCCCAAATGAAGTATGCATTTGCGTTCAATCTAACTGCCTCCTTTGTCGCGCTGATTTTCACAGTATGTTTACGATTTTTTTTCTTTTATGCATTTTTGATAATTATACTTAAGACTTTTAGGTTGCATTAGCTCAGGAAGATGATAATGTTAGAAACAAAGAAAGTGGAAGGAAACGGGAAAATCCAGAGAAAACCCAGAACGCAAATAGCACAAATAGGAGACACCATGTCACGGAGGTGAGGACTCTACCACAGAGCCACCGCATCCCCACAAGTGTGTTGTTGTTACTCGTTAGTAGTCAGCGATATTCGTTTGGAAACCTTAAAATTTGATTGGTCTATTTATTTGTGAAACTTGTAGAGCTATGAAGGAAAATAATTTGTTTTAAATGTTTAGATGGTCGCCACTTTTTATCTATAAGCACAATATAAAACCAGGTGCCAATTAGAGATGGCCTAACGGATTCAAATATCGGATATCCGGATCCGGGTTTCGGATATCCGGATCTTCGGATTCAAATCCGAGTTTCGGATAGCCTGATCTCCCATACCTTGGGCATGTACACATCATCATAGTCTTTCCTAATTCGTACATATTTTGTAGATTTTTTTTCGGCTACCAAACAAAATCTTATTTTGGTTCTTTTACTCTTAATTCTGGAGTGTTCTGAGGGGATAGATGAAGAGCAGAACCATAAAAAGAAAGACGAAATTGCTGAGTTACATATGGATTCCTAGAGTAATGCTTTCGAAACCAGTCATGTAATATTTTGTAACTAATACATTTGGATGTGGTGTACAAGTATCGTGTGCGTAGGATTTCTGGGGCTTCTTCCGTTTCCTCCCACTTTCTTCATTCCACCAATCATGTCATCATCATCCATCCGGCCTGAGCCAAAGTTGCCTAAAGCCCTTCAAATTAAAGCTAAGAACCATATATTGGAGAGACAGAAGGAAAGGAAATATCGACAACACCGTTTTATCTCTTAAAACCCCATCGACCTTGACTGTTCTTTGCTCTGTGACGTGGTTATCATGGCATAGCATTCGGGAGGTGTTAGGTTCAATTCCAGCAGCCGACCATCCTGACTGAGGTTTTTGTAGGGGTTACACCAGGTAAATGCCGAGATGGCACCTTCAACATAGACCCTGGCCGACACCTTCCCAATTCCGACCTGAACCTTAGATACCGAATGGCCATAAATAAAAAAAGGAATTCAAAACTTGTTTATCAGTAGGCAATAAATATTTCGTTGTTAAAAAAATGTCCTCCCCTCCCCTTTAAGCATGGAGGGATTAAAAAATACGGAACTTCTTTCCCAGATAAATTTTCTTTGACAAATAAAGAACATATATTTAAAAAAAAAAAAACAAGTACGTTAAAAATATTCCTATGCACTAACTTCAGACATAAAAAGCAATAAAAATGAAATACACAACTATCTTTATAAAATCCATTTATCGAGTTTCATATACATTGAATAAAATTGGTTTTATTTATGGCTTTTGTCATTTTCGGCACAGGCCGGGATGAGGTATAGGCAGAGGATGGGACAGGTATTGGGCAGGAAATTTCATAATTTACCATCTCCGTATCGCAGTTTCAGATGCATAATAATTACGAAGTCGGAATACTGGGTATTTGAATATGTGACCGAAATCGCACGAAGTGGACCAGATATCCCAAACCCTGAAGTTTTGGAATATCTGGATGCTTTTTGATCCGAATATGGTCATCACTAGTGCCTATGTTTTGCTTGGAGTCCTCTTTTTATGTGGCAGCTTTGTGAGATAAATGCGACATTAGCTATTTTTTTAAAGCACGTATAAAGAAACCATGAGAACATTTGTTTTTATTTCTTTTTTTCACATATGGCGCGTAATGAACTTATATACGTCTCAATCCATAATACTGTATTTCAAATATTCTGAGGTAAAAACAACAACAACAAAAAAGACATTATGATACAATAAAACAAATTGCGCAGAAAAAGGAAAAGTAGACTGAGGTTTTTTACGTTTTTTCCTTAGTAACACCAGGCAAATAACTGAATGATATCGCCTCAATCTAAACGATCTCTCCTCCTATTCCGACCTGAGGCTCAGATGCCTAAAGGCCATAAATAAGTTGAAAGTTAAAAATGAAAATCAAAGATGTAGTATTTCAGTCTTCGCACAGACCGTCGGCAAAGAACTCAAGTTCTACGTGAGATGGTCATCTTCGCTAACTAAGTTTTAAGTTGCATATCTTAGTGTTATGTGTGATGAGTGATGATCCTTTAACAGAATTGTATTTTATTTTTTTAACTTCTTATACCAAGTGTTCTGTATATACTCAAAATTTGTTTTATTGTACTTCTTCCTTTTTACATATGAATTTTACTTTATTCACTGAATAGCCTAACTGTTACATCTTCAGTTTTTAACGTTATTGTTTCTTTTAGTTCCTTAACAGCAAAGTTTAGACATGATGAAGATAAGGGGCTTCTCCATATTGAGACTGGCGTAAGACATAGTGTTGTTACCACACATGTAATTGATTTTTATCCAGATCGAAAAGACTGTTGAAGGATGTCAATAACTCGGCGGAGTTTTTGCATGCGCAGGTGTACCTCAAGTCATCAAGTGTACCAAGTAGTATCAACAAACACTTCATGAGCTTATCTGTTTATTATTTCATTTTCTTCTTTGTAAAATGGAGGTTGCAGATTTAATTTGACAAGAGTGAAAGATTAACAGGAAATCGGAAGAACTTTATTTTTCTTCCTTTTTAAACAACACTTCACTCTAGTGTTATGTCCATCCGAGGCGAGAGCGATCGGGGCAAAGACCTTCTTCCCCTTCCCTCAGAATAGAATATTTTTTTTATAAAAAAAACATCCCAGAGTTGGAGCTCTTGATTTTTGCAAAGTAAAACCTAAAATAGGAGGTGGACCTTACCCTTTTTACGTTGCAGAAGTCAAATGAAGCAATACAGCGTAAGATAGGGGAGGGAAAAGGAATCGATCAGGACCTAATGTGAAGATACCACCCAGACATTCGTAATATATTATGACATTAATTCCACCCTATTATACAGGTTGTATCTATAGCAGTAAGTAGGGGTGAAGGATTAATTTTTGAAATTTTGGTTTAGATCCCTTGAATTGAATAGCAGTAGTTTATGATCTTCAGATATCCCAGGTTCAGGCCGTGATAAGGTAGGGAAGAGGATGTTGCAAGGTAATCACCAGGGCCTAGTTTGTAGGCACGATCCCAGCATTTGACTACTATGACAAAAACCCTCAAATGTCCCGGGTTCGAATTCCGGCAGGGGTATATATTTAGATTTTAGTTGCTAAAGGCGAATCGTGACGGGTCGAAGTACACAGTTACTAGACTGGCCCATATAAAAATAAAGTTTTTTTAAATTTTTTTACAAAAGTCCTCTAAAAACGGCAAATTAGCATGTCCGGCCGCTAATGTACTATATGTATTTTGTACTATATGCACTTAGTTTGTATGGCATGTTATCGTCTACACAAAAGCATATGAAGAAGAACTCACATGCATAATATTAGAATATACAGTTTTGGGTAGAACGGGTCTCAGGCCTTGTGTTGCCTCAGCTTTACTGTTATCAATATGGGAAATAATATGCTCTATAAAGTTCATTTTCTCACACTTCCATCAGGCTATGGCTTCGAAATTTTTGCCCCCTGGATGGTCTATAATTTTTACTTATTTCCATGTCAGGAATCTCGTGAGGTGGTTTTGTCAGTGTTATTTTGCAACACCCTGTATATATCTGAAACGAGATTTTGCATTACGTGCCAACGAAATAAAATAAAAATAGAGAATAAATTAATTACAGAGTAATAATTTTACTTCAATGCTCATATATTTTTTTTAGAATCTAGACTACAATCATTTCGTCGCTCATCCATTGCTACTCGTCCTTGATATGTGCGGGTTAAAGAATGTTTTTGTTTACGTCCTCTTTCGCCCAAGGACGGTCGATAATTATAGTAGTCAAGTTAACAGTTGTCCTATGTCGGCTAAGCGCAGTTCAACCTTGATAAAGACAGATGGATATCATACATCGTTCATATCGAAGATTGGTTGGCAATCGGAAATCTTTCACATTGAAAAATTGTTGGATATCGAATATCGATCGAATCGAAGAATCTTTTGAAATCGAATAACGATCGAATAGAAAAATTGTTAGAAATCAAATATCGATCAACTCGAAAAATTGTTGATCCACATTCGATATTTTGATTTATGGTATAAATATTTCCATTCTTCAAAGTATCGATCTATCCATATATCAATTAATTGCACAGTACTATAGTCCTGGAAACGATCCCAGCAGCGCGCATCCTGAGCTTTCCCAGGGTTTTTCTTAGTAACACCAGGAAAATGCCAGGATGGTATCTCGAAAATTGGCCGATTACCTTCCGTTACTTTCTCTCTCTCTTTCTTCCTCAACCCATTCTGAGCCACATTTGCCTAAAGGTGATAAAGAAATTTAAATACTTGGATATGGTAAGATATTAATTTAATGTTCTATCCTGGACTGAAGTGGCCACTACGTCCTAACTCTGTCAGAAATTGAAGCTACTTGTGATCCTCACCGAACATTCTTTTGGGATATGGATTCCAAAGTCTAAGAATGTTTGAAAGAGGTAACATCTGTCTGGTGATTATGATGGAAACCGTGCAAAACATGAGAATAAATAAGTAAAGGATGGCCGACAAATACATAAATATTCTCGCCAAACAAATGTTCCGAAATTTGATTTTAGTTTTTAAGGCCTTTAGTCAACTTTTGGTCAAGCTGAAATGTCCTTCTAATTATTAGTATTATTATAATACTTTTTCTTCCCATGCTCAGGCCCAGATAGGGTGGTGAAGAGGATGTTTGAAGATGTCAGCCAAGGCGTACTTAGTAAGTACTATACCAACATTTGACTGATATGACAGTTAACGCCCTATCTACTCATCCAGACGGGCGTAAGCCATAGCGCTGTTATCGCCCATTAAATTCCTTTTATCATAATTATCTATTTACTGATACACGACTGCTTAGTTGGTATATTTGCTTTTTGATTTGTTAATTTCCTCACAGAAAATACCACTTTTATATATTCATGTATTTTATGTATTATTATAGTAAATTTATACTATCTATTGTTCCAGGATGTATCGAAGAGGGCAATTACGAATGCTGCACCTGGTCACAGGCACTCCAATTGGCCTTCAGTCAGGGGTACTCTCCAAACAATGTAACAAAGGGCTCGGACCCTGTGAGCCCCCTCCAGCACACGGCACACCCATGCCTTCATTATGTGATCAAGAAAAGTGCATATTGATGTTTCCGTGTATTTAAAGTAATAAGTTGAAAACTTGGCAGAAAACTTGCACAAACAGGTAAATGTTTTTAATGTGAATATTTTTATTTGTGACTGTTAAGTACTTTTTTTTTTAATTTTGGAGCCTTGACTTTTAAAATAACGGTAAGGAGCATCGTGCTTTAAAAGAAAAGTTTAGTGTTTTTTCAAAACAAAATATTCATTACTAGTTTTCTCTACTAATTTTGTTTACTAAATGAGTATTGCAATTTGCTATTAAATTATTCTAGGAATAAGATTCTGACCTTAGGAAAATCAAAATATATTTTTATTGATGTAAATTATTATTTATTTTTGCATGTTTTCTTATGTTTTATTTGTAGACTAGCAGCTTATGACAATCCCCGAAGGAAGATACCATCCAGACATTCGTCTCTGACAAATATTCGGAAAGCGGTCAGTCGGAATATCCAGTCCAGAACAAAACTCAGGCACGCAAATTGCAGGTCAAAAACTATACTACAGCGTGTTTTTCTTGTATACAGTGTTGTTTTTAATATACATTTTACCAACTACATCGACTTACTGCCTGCATTAGATGCCCGGTTGAAGTTATAGTTGCAGCGTATAGTATAAAAAACCGTTATATTAACAATGGAAACATTTGCTAAAATAATAATAGGTGAATTCGAAGTCCTTCTAACACGGACATATGGGGTTTCCATTCGCAACATTTTAGCCATAGAGAAAAAAAGGTTATTTTTTTTATTAAGCAAGTTTCTGGTGATAAAGTGGATATAATAAATTTTTATATGCGTCGCAGCTAAATATTTTAGGTGTTATTTAGATTTTTCGTCAGCACATTTTTGGTGAATTTAGATCACTCCCGTTTAGTAAGCAACGTTAAGTATGCTAGTACATATCTCTAATACATATAAGCCCATCCAAATTAAGCAGAGTTTGAATCTCGCCATAGAAAGCAGAAGTATTATTTGAACGACTTCTGACATAAAAATATGTATATGCTTCAAATGCAACTACTAAGTAGTATCAAAATTGGTTATTTACAGTAAAACAAAGATAAATTTTGATAGTACGCGCTAAAGTTAAATATGAATTTGAAGGATATATATGTTTTACGTAAAGAGTAGTTCAAATATTACATAAGCATTCTGGGGCGAGGGGGTTCAAGTGTTTCTTATTTTTGCTGGGTGTCTAAGTATTAGGGATAGGACATCCAGTTAATGTTGCTTACTAAGGTAGAAGGGGTTTAAATTGACCAAAATATGCTGACGTAATATCTGAATGACACGCAATATTGTGTAACAAAGTGTCGAAAAAAGTCTTCCAAAAGTGCTGGAATGTGAATAAAGTGTCCTGAAAGTAGGCTAAACTAGTTTCCAAAATACAAGTTTGGAACACATTAAAATGGAGGGCACTTTTTTTTTGCAATTTTTAGCACTTTTGTAGCACTATTAAGGGAACACTTTTGTACACTTTTAAAGAGCTTTTTAACACGTTTGAGAGGCTTTCATATCACTTTAGTTCACTTTTGGACACTATAAAAGTGTTCACAATTGAGCTAAAGTCGTTTCCAGAAAGTGCTCAAAGGTGTTGAAAAAAAGTGTTCTATTTTTTACAGTGGTAAGAGGATGTCGCATAATCTGTCTCGTAGAGGCGAAGGAAGTCCCTTGAAAATAAAACACCTTTTTTGGACTAAAATAAATTTTGTCTAGTCAGTAAAGAGTTTAGGATTATTTTAAATTTCATGATAGAGCAGAAAATGTACTGCAATAGGATAGTTATTACTCTCAAGTACTTCTTAGACTGTATCACACAGATGACATGTCTGTGGCAGGAAACAGGTGAAGTGGCGTCTTACCACAGAGGGTGAACAGATGCATAGCCCGAACTCCAGGGCAAGCACCGTTCATTTACTTTTTTTTTTTATTTAGTAATTAGCGATCCCCTACCTTCTTGTTATTAACTCGTGTTGTTGACTATTTATATGGTCCAATCGCCGCCAGTAGGTGCGAACGTTCCCTAAACTTTATAGCCCAATCCAAGCGTTCTCTTGCCTTCATATGATTGTTCTTATCGTACTTGAGTAATAGAAAGCATGTAGTAGATATCTCTAGGACTCTTAATGAAAGAAGCAAGACTTCCCATTTCTCAGTAGCTGAAATTAACGAGGACATTCCTCAAGGTTATTTTAGGATCTTACTTTTCTGTTGTATATAAGTAACCTACCTCAATTCACAGATTCAGAGAGCGTAGTTTTGTACGCCTATGATGTAAATATCTTAGTGACAGGAAACACTCACCAGGGAGCAGAAAGCAACTTAAAATCAATGATCGCCAGATCAATAAAAGGGGCTTCAATAACAAATCTGAATATAAATGTAGACAAGCCAAAACTTCTAAAGTTTCATCTCTCCCACCCTTCGTTTATGGTTTCCCCGTGACAGTAATTTCTTTAAGTTTAGAATAATACACTTCTGATAGTAAATTGGTAAATTGTTAGATGTAACTATAAACGCAAAGCTAAACTGAGATTATCACATTCTTGAAATGAATTTAAAAAAAAAAGAAAAGAAAAACTGAATGGTTTCTGCTGCATCATTACAAAGTAGAGTCTCTCGACAAACTCTGCTCTTATTATATTATGCAAAATTTTATGCAGTTATTAGCTTCGGAATAATATTTTGTAGTTCATCCCATGCTAGTATAAATACGTTTCGTATACAAAAGAAGGTTGTTAGAAGTATGTTTAATATGAGCCCGATGTCATCTTGTAAATATGTATTCAAATTTCGAAATGTTCTAACAGTTCCATGACTGTATATTTATAAGAGCGTAATATTTGCAATAAAAAATAGACACTTATTTACTTATACGACAAATATACACACTTATCATACACGACAAAGGAGAAACATATTTGTAGATAGAGAAAATTTTACAACTACTCCTTCTAGTGTTTACCTATTGTGTACTAGACTGTATAATAATGTATCCAAAGTAGATATCTGGTAAGGTAGTGGAGTACTGATCATTTGCGGTTAGTTGAACCTTCTCCGTGTGTAGGTGACGTCACGTGCCACGTAGTCGAGTCATTTCGTAAGTAGTTTATGGTTAGAGGTGCTCTAGAGGTAGGTGGTGACGTCAGCAGGGGTGATTATACAAGACTATGTGTGGAATGTGGGTGGAAAAAGGTATTACGCAATCGTTTCTGCAAGAAAGTCTTATTTTTAAGATTTCGGCGATTGAACAACAAGGCTAGGAGTGAAATGTAGGTGGAAAAGGTATTACGGAATCGTTTCTGCAAGAAAGTCTAAATATTTCGATGGCTGCGATTGAGCAACAAGGCTATGAGTAAAATGTGGGTGGAGAAAGGTATTACGCAATCGTCACTGCAAGAAAGTCTTAGTTGTAAGATGGCGGCGATTGAGCAACAAGGCTATGAGTGAAATGTGGGTGGGAAAAGGTATTACGCAATCGTTTCTGCAAGAAACACTGAATTCTAAGATGTCAGCGATGATGACGTCATACTTCACTTGACAGAGGTCATCCGTTGTTGGCAGATGTTGAGTGCGACGTTGCCACATTGACGAGGAGGCAAGATATTGCTTGTTACCTGGTGTCACGAGGTCATTGACGGGGAATCAAGATAGTACATGATGTTTGACGTCACGGCGTGGGTACGAGCGAGTACTTGATCATTGACGTCAGAAGGTCATTCACATGATACAGGATATTACTTGTTACTTGACGTCATGGCGTGGGTGAAAGTTTTTGATTATACATAGAAGGCAGTAGTGTAGTATCATTATAAAGAGATGCGAGCTTCAGTCATGGCAGAGCAGCAGCAGCAGCAAGTACGTCCCGTTGACTTGGGAGTAGAAGATGTGGAGGAGCTTGACGATACATTGGAGTTACTGGATAGCACATATCAGGAAGAAGATAAAGACCGAACAATATTCAGTTTGTTAAATTCTAAAGCAAAGACTGAACGAACTTCGCCATCATTATTATCTTTCTGCCCAAAGTGTGGAGTTAAAATAGATTTCCGTCGCCGAAAAACTGATCTCGTTTGTGGAGAACGTTATTGTAATATATGTCTGACGCATGTTGAACCGACGCACTTCTATTTCGTTAAGAAGTTACAGAAAAAGCCTATTAAAAACGTCTTGTACGTTGTTTTCGATGTAGAAACTCAACTACTAGAAAAGAATGAAAAGGGAGAAAGTGAGCATCGTGCAAACTTAATTTGTGCTTCTGACCGCTGTCACGAATGTAAGTATGAGAACGTGGAGTTTAAATGTTATGTATGTGGTAATGGAGAAGGTGATCGACACGAGTCGAGGAGAAAAGTAGAGCAGTGACACGAAGGTGGGAAACTCTGGATTTGGAAAAAGAAACAAGAGAGAGAGAAGTTAGTGGAATTTTCAGAAGCCAACAGACTTTTCATTTCCAATACTTCTTTTTTCAAGAAATCGCTTCAGAGAAAGTGGACATGGAAAGGCCCAAATGGGACCAAAAACGAAATAGACTACGTTCTATCGAATAACAGGCCAATTCTGCAAGAATCGTGTCTGTTCTGAACAGTTTGAAAGTCTCGAGTGATCATAGGGTGGCGAAATGTAAACTGAAACTAAATACTAGATTTGAGAGAAAAAAGCTTATCAGAGCAAGCCGCCATTTTTAGATCTGGAAAATCTAGAGAAGAACAGAGCCATTCGAGATAGAACTAAGCAACAGATTTAGCGCATTGGAAGAGTTAGAGGATGAAGCAGACATATTAGCAGAAATAAAATACTGATGGAGATAATTTCTCTTACTTCAGCAAAGCAAATAGGAGGCACCGAAATAAAAAAAAAAGAAAAATCTCAAACGAAACTAAACTCTTGATGAAGAAAAGAAGGGAAATGAAAGAAGAGGAAAATTACATAAACGAGGTTGAATACATATAATTAAATAAAACCATAAGGAAGAAAATAAGAGAGGTTGTACGAAGATATAACAAAAATCTTGTTAGAAATACAATCGAGGAGAACAAGATCCTGAAGAAAACCATACAGCAGCTAATGATAGGGAAAAAGCAAATAATTCCAGTTAAGAGGCCAGATGGGACCTTAACACGAAATAAGGATGAAATTATAAATATATTTGAAAATTTCTACAGACAATTGTACTACTCCGAGGAAGAACTAGGAAATGAGGACTCAGAAGAAAATGATGTAGATGCTCGAGATGTAATGAAATAATAAGTGGATAAAGTACTTCGAGGGATGAAGAACGGAAAATCGTCAGGAGAAGATGGACTCACAGTAGAGATGTTTAAATGGGGAGGTGAAAACATGAAAGTGGAACTATTGTTATCCATGTGCCTGAAGAAGAGGTAAATAAACAGAAGTTGGAATAATGCTGTAATCATTTTATTGTACAATCGCGAGCATATATTTTTGACCCCCTTGAATGCTCATTTCAGCTATATGAATTGTGGTAGTGTTCGCCTATTGAATATACAACCCAACTTGATTAGTTGCTTATCTTGTATGCATATCACACTAGGATGTAGAATTCTTCCTCCAAAAGTATTTTGTAGGGAAAAGAACGAGAAAGTGTATTGCAGAATCCCATAAATTGCCGGCGTTAGCATCACTTAGAGAAATTTGAGATAAAACAGCTTTAACTACCAAAGAATTTTCTTGTGCCATAGAAAAATGACACAGTTTTTGGTACACAGTTTACTGATTTGTTATTTATTTGCGCTTTAATGAATGGAACTGGCTCCGCAATTATATTCTTGCTATTGTCGCCTTCAAATTTTCGTAGTAGAAACACATCGTTAAAATATCTAGTTTCAGTTGGCCTCGAAGACTGCTCTGGTTCCATCGGAAATGGAGTTATACATACTCTTTGGATAATTGTCATCGATGGTAACTAAATTGGCAGCTTCTACTTTTTCTTGTTGTTTACTTGTTGGTCTTTTTGATCTGCAGATTTTAGGGAGTTGATCAATTTTAGAACATTATAAACTTTTAAGCTTGGTGGCAAAACAACTTGCATCTTCCTCCGCTTTAGCTTGAAATTTCCTACATCTAAAACAAGTCCTTCGATTCAGTTATGATGTTTGATTTGTTCTTCCTTTGATACGTTGCAATTCATGAATATATTATACTGAATAGAATTTAGTTGAAGGAAGATGCAATTTATGTAAGTAACTTGGTTCTCTTTCAACCTGCTCTTCCAAGTTAATTCAGCCAATAGCTGCCAGTCTTCTCATTTACTATCAGTCTACGTCTTATATTCTTTCTGTATACTCAACTACTAATTAGTTGCGTAAATCATTAGTTGCAGTTTTGAAATCACCTTTAAGCACTTGCTTCCTCAATTCTCTGACAAACTCTTTGTAGTGGTGTCTAACGCAAAGTGTGAACTCTATAGCGCTCAAACATAATATGTCTTCTGGCGGAAAACTGGATTTTCAATCTCTCTTGAATCGTTCCCAAGAATAGATTTTATAGCTTAGTAGGTGCCCATATATTTTTTAATGTTGCATAAAGTTCGTGACTGATGTTAGATAAGCAAAGTGGCATCCTTCGATCTAGTTGTACGTTATACGCTTCGCCATATGCTTTTAATTGATCCAAGTAAACTTCAATATCCATTTAATTAGGATGAAATCGTTCTAACACAACACTTGATTGAATTTTGATACTAGATATAAACTCCTCAGACTAAAGTTCCAAAATGCGTCAAAGAATCTTATATAAATAGTAATAAGTGTACTGTAGATAGACTAAAACTTCACTATGGATAATACTTCCTATTAAACGCATTGAGTAAAATTCGAAGCAATATTTAACTTTATCACATACTATAACATATCTTGTAGAGAACGTAGGTCCTCTTCAGCTGGAGAGAATATCTAGCATAATTTACAGAGAACCATATATTCCACAATAGTCCATTATAGTCAAATAATCTTGATTCGGTAAGTTCTGGTATCTTCAGATTACACATGTTCCATTTCCATCGTTAATTGACCTACTATACCTATCGATATGCATGTACATTCATCACGTAACTAAGTAAAACTGTTCATAACAACGAAAAAAAACAAGCAAAAAACGAAGCTAGCTAATTCATGTAATATTAAAAGTATGCAATAGCCTTTGCTTTACGGTACCCTTCAACATTAAAGTTAACATTTTTCTGATGTTATTAAATCTACATGAGTACGAAATAACAGAGCGGAAAGTTTTCGTTTCACCACCTTGAATATACAAACCAGAGTTACAGATAACCGGAACTGTGACGTCGGTATCCTATACTGAACACGATACTAGTGACGTTGGACTCCGAGACCGTAATATAATGTACTAACACAAACAATGATAGAACGTTACTACCGCAGTAAGTATACGATAAAGGACAAATAGTATTAAGCCAGTGCTATTAATAGCCCCCGACGTGCAACGATAAAATAGAAACCAATTTAAAACATCGTCAATTGTGACATGTGCTTTACCATTCCAGGGTTAATGGGGAAGCGTGAGAGATTCATTAAATCCATGACTGTGTGGACTCTTGAAAATAAACTGAAGACATTGCATATTTACATGTTTTAGTACATTTATACGTCTTCGCATATATTTCATTCCTTTCCTTTATATCAGCTTACTTCAACTCGCATATATTTATTTTTATAACATATATTTAATTGTACTGAAACTATGTTTTTACAAGTAAGTACAGCGCTGCTTTTGATTTGAATTTAATAATATCATCTAGACGTCTATGGCTCATGCTAGTATAGGGTAGAGGAAACGATGTTTGAATGTGTTTGACAAAGCTTATAATGAAGGTACTACCGCGGCATTAACGTTGTGTAAGTGAGGCAGAGACATCGAAATACTTTGACAGGATGATCGGTAGGTGGTTGCGAATAAATGACAAACAGAACGTGAAGACGACGCTCTAGCAACTGAGCAATGGCTACTCGTTATAATACTATAGAAAACCAAAAATGAAAATTCGCTTAACTGAAGTTTGGTATGCCCGGCCTGGTTGAGCAAATGATAAGTGGGTTTTGGGACACAATGTATATGCATTTCCGAAAGTAGGTTAACGATATTATTATTCGTCAGTTTAAGCAACATATTTCTCTGAAGATTTACATCAGTCGTTAATTTAGTAAGGGCACCGAGAACGAAAATGTTAGTAGCGTTATATTTCCGATTGCGACTCTGTTACATATTTGTAACTGGTATTTGCTGTATTTTACAATGGGTAATAATCAGAACTATAACTCTTTCGTGGTAAACTGAGCATGACGATAAAATTCCTTTTATAAAAGCAGTGAAATCCGTTTTGCGAGTGACTTTATTTGTGTCCCTATGAGAAAATTGTTTCCTTTGTAATAATATTAATAAAATTAAGAGACTTAGTACCCTCTCTCCTACCATAATAACACAACGAATCTCACTCGCAAAATGTATATAACTTTTTGTGAGTAGATATCTAGCATCATTCTTCCCTTTACCCCGAAAGGATTTTGGTACTGATATCACTTCTTTTGTAAGGTTGCTTATTGAAAAAAGTGCAGTATCTTCATAACAAAGGTCAATTCTGGACAATGGTAGTGTCCTTAAATTGAAAATGATAATTTCCTATTAAACATATGCATTAATTTGCCTCTGCGAGGCCCGCAATTAACCGCCAAACTACTAACTATTTGTGGTTAAAATAAAAACACACAGAGAATGACACATTTACTTTTCCATTATTTGTGAAAATTATTCGACTGGGCGACAAAAACTAATAACTAATACACCTCTTCACCGATTTTGACGCGTGATACACCGTTTGAAAAGTATTAAAAAGTAGATTACCATTCAGCAAATGCCGGCGCCCTGTATGGTTTGGGGTCAGCTCTATCATCAAAAAGGTGAAATTTGTATTTTTTTCAACTGCTGTAGAGGGGCACAAAGAGGTTCTACCATTCATTCTCTCTGTGTCTTAGCGTGGCAAAGAGCTTTCAAATGCAAGTTCAAACATTAAAATCGATCCCATAGCTCGTCAGATCCCAAATTAGTTTATATATGTCAGGGTCCCTAACAGATTCGTTTCTGAGCTTGCGGCACTCGAAAAAGTACCGTTCTTCTTGATACCTTGTAAGCAATGGCTGATAATTATGATTAAAAGTTATAAGTGTATAAACGCGTCCTGTCATATTCGTGCTTCAGCAGCAGAGCAAACCGAATAACACCGATTTTCCTCGTAGGCTAAGAGGGTGCGCGTCAGACGGTACAGGCAGTCGGTTCGAGGTACTACTTACGATATGAAAGTTCGGAATCGCTTGAAGCATTTTTTGTGATGTTTGAAGGATCAAGATGGAGGTAAATCGTATAAATGGATAATATAATAAAAATATATCCATTGTATATGTTTTCTATTAGTACCAGTTGATAATATACATCTCCTTTGAATAACTATGCTTTAGAATACACAATACGAGGTGGAGAGAAATCTTTTCACTTGCTAAAGTTCTTCCTAATACTTCACTTGCCATCTTACAAATTCCACAAAAACTATTGCAATGAGTCAAGTTTAAAATATTTAACCATCATATGGTTTCTACCGATATGTGAATGAACAAACAGGATGTTAAACAAATAACTTAATAATGAAAATATTAGTAAATTTACTGGCTAGTTAATCTCTCAATTATCACTAGGTATCTAATAACTTTTCCTATATTTTCTTTATAACTCATAAATAGAGATAGTATTAGGAGAGCGTTTCTACACGGAACATTTCTGAACATCATACGGAAACAAACTTATTGATAGTCGTTTTATGTCAATTCAGTTTGAGTTCTTAAGCTCGTTCAACGTAAGGATAACATTTCCCATTTCTGTCTTCTTATCATTGTATTTTTCTCCTTCTTTGTCGACTTTTCCATTTCAGATTCAGGAATGTCAAAAATTACCAAGTAAGTATTGATCCAATATAGCTAAGTTTATTGTACTTATGCACTAGCTTATAGATAATAATAAGTAGTAACTATTTATGATCAGAAATGCATGGCATGCAACCACGCTATGTATGTAACCACGCTATGTATCTCACAAATCCATGTAACCACGATTTAGCTATGAGAGTTTATCATTCTACTGTTATTAACTGTGCACTTCATCCGATCTTGAAATAATTACGTATTTTTTTTCCACACTCTAGCACAATGATTTTTAGTACAGTTCTCTTAACTTGCTGTCTTAGCACTATATTGTATATTATGCATATGCTTTATTAATGACTCTTAAGGTTATTTCACCTCGTCGTCCTCGTAATTTTACGAGGCACTGATGATTATTTAGAACTTAACTAGATATATATCTCAATTCTCTGTAAATTGACTTGTTTCTATTTCTCTTTTACTAAGTACAGTATCCGTTTCACTCTACCAGGGGAACTGTTTCACTTGCATGTCCTCTTTCTTCCTTAGGCAAACCAATTGGCAACATTTACAATTACGAGTGCGCTATCAAGATCGCAGAAATGTGTGGAGACGAGCTCCAAAGACAGGACTGTTTTCTGCTGTGTAATGCTGAATACATATAAGTGTTTCATCTAGAAACATATCTGCCTCGAAGTTTAGGAGAATGATCAGTGCGTCAAGGAAACAGTGGAAGTGGGGGAATTGTATTGTTTTAGGAATTGACCATGACATGCATACCAAGAGAATGAATGCGGTGGCCAGTGTCACCCAGCAGAAGTCACCCTCCGCAGAAGAACAGAGGGACGAGGACAGGGAAAGTGAAAGTGAAGTGATGAGTGGTATACAGGGCAGGGAAACAGAGGGGAAGGGGAGGAAGGAATGTGTTTCACTTCGTTGTGACAACCTAAGAAGTGACTCCCCTACAGTTGAGCTTCTAGGGTCCATCAGATCACTAGAAAAAAAGTGTTACATTTATGAGTGACAATTATAACAAAATATTTGATAAACTTGTGACATTAGAAAAACAAAATTTGAAAATGATCGATGAGAATATTAAATTGAAGCTTGAAGTTTCTAATTTACAATTGCAAGTGCACAAATTGAAACAGTTCCGACGACGTGAAAATTTAGAACTAAAGAACATTCCCTATGAGAAAGGAGAGAATGCCGAAGCTATAGTTTCTGCTATAGATTCCGCTGTGGGAGTTCAACTGGATGTTGAAAGTGAGACAAACGCTGTTCATTGGGTACCAGTGCCAGCCAAACCAGGGGAGAGAAATATTGTTGTTCGTTTCACAAACCGAAGGAAGCGCAATGCATTCATGCAAGCGGTGAAAGAGGAAAAAAAAAACAAATAATAAACTGACCACACTTTCAGTCGGTTACAGACACTCCGTGCCTATTTTTGTAAATGATCAGCTAACGCCAACAAGAAAATGGTTCTTGGGTATGGCAATGCAAAGAAAAAACAAGTGAATTGGGCGTTTGTGTGGACTGACTCCAATGAGACGATTTACGCACGCAAATCATCTCAAGATAGAGCAGTAGTAATCGAGAGCTCTACTTATGTGGACAAAATTTGCTAGGAACCGATAATGTATTCGTTGCTTGCAATGTTCTAGTACAAATATAGTAGTTATTTAATAGTTAGTTTTGACATTAGTGCAAATAGTTAATTTGTAGTATGGTAGATTTTGATATTGAAGTCCCATTCTTAAGGTACACTCACCCACATTTATTATGTAAGAGCACAGAATTAGTTAATTTTGATTTCCCAAAAGATAATGAATTTTCATTGTTACATTTAAATGTTCAAAATCTTACATCAAAATATGAAGAACTTGTGGCATTTTTAAATGGCCTCAATAATGAATTCTCAATTATTGCTATATGCGAAACACATCTCCTTCATCAAGTGCAAAGAAACTATATTTCGGTTCCTAATTACGTATATAAAATAAAATAAGAAGCTATCGTGAAATAAATTCATCCGAAGGGCATGGCGGAGTAGGCCTGTATATTAGGTCAACGTTAATTACTTTGTACGTGATGATTTGAACAATATGAATAATGTAGAATCATGTGAAATGTTATGGGTTGAAGTCACTGATTTTTATTTTGACAAGAAAAACGGTTATAGATGTTATTTATAGATCTCCCAGCAAGAACTATGAAGATTTCCAAAATTGCCTATATTCAGTAATAACTAAAATCAACACGGAGGTAAATATTGCATATTTACTGGAGACATTAACATTAACCTAAATAATGAGCATGAAAGTGCTGATTACATTAGAATGTTAAATACAAACAGCATTAAAATGTGTATAACTGTCCCGACGCGCATACAAGGTAACACTCACAGTATTATAGATCATATTGGAACAAATATAACGAACATAGATATACAATCAGGACCAATAACTACTCGCATTAGCGATCACTTTCCAATTTACATGTTCACATGAATAGGAGAAAAAAACAAACCCGGTTTGGCAAAAGAAATAGCTGTTCGCGATTATTCAAAGATAAAACAGAAAATAAAAGAAACAAATTGGGAATTAAAAGAAGTACTTGTCTTATATAGGCAACGACAGGTGCCTTAAAAATACTTCAAACCACAATAGAAAATTATAGACGCGAATGTACGGTAACTAGAAAAGTAAACAGTAAATATATAGTTAAGATTCAGCCATGGAGGACTGTTGCTATACTTAATTCTATAAAGGAAAAAGATAAACTTTGGAAAAAGAGCACAAAAAATCAATTTAACTTACACCTTCGTGACAAATGTAAACAATACCAGAAGACATTCAAGACAGTTATAGAAAAAACTAAAAATGACTTTTACGTGAATGCCATGTTGCAAATGGGAACTAACACTAAAGAAAATTGCAACACCATGAAACAGGCAATAAATCTGAAGAAAATGGTAGAAAATAGTGACATTAACATTAAAAAGGAACGTGGCCAACTCATTACGGATCCACAAAATGTCGCGAATGAATTCAACACATAATTCACGGGTATTGGGGAAGACTTAGCAGTTAAAATAAATATTACGAATGATAATATAGGTCATATATTGAAAATAAAAGAAACAACATTTTTTCTTAATCCAGCATACGAAATGAAAATGTATAACATTATAAAAAAAATGCCAAACAAAACAAGTGTTGGGTGCGACAATATCAATACGAAAATTATTAAAGAAACTGCGACAGAATTAGCTCCTGTTCTAAATACTGTTAATTTAATGTTTCTTACCGGGCGCATCCCCGATTCACTAAAACTAGCCAAAATAATACCAGTGTTTAAAGGTCAAAATAACAAGGATAAATCTAATTGTCGGCCTATATATATTCTCCCTATATTACGTAAAGCGCTTGAAAAAAGCTATATGTTCAAGAATAACGAGTTTCATTGATAATCACAAGATTATAAAACAAGAACAGTATGGGTTTCAGAAAAACAAATTCCCAACCTGCTGTCAGTAATCTTTCAAATTACATCTCTGAAGCCCTTGATGAGAGCAAGTACGTAATAGGGGTATTCATAGATCTCAAGAAAGCATTCGATACGGTAAATCATAAGATATTGCTTCAAAAGTATATAGTTATGGAATACGTGTTATTGCTTACGATCTCTTCAAAAGTTATCTGGTAAAATCAAACGCAATACACTTATGTTAATAAGGAAACATCAAACTTAAAAGCAGTAAATTGTGGATCTGTCTTAGCACCGCTACTACTATTGTTATATATTAACGATTTGCGGGAAATTTTAAGTGAATCAAAGTATCTGTTATTTGCAGATGACACAATTATATTCCAGAAATGATCCACACTTGATTTAGTGCAAAAGGCAGATAATAAAGACTTAGGGAAATCAGAGCAATGGTTCAAAATTAATAAATTAACGTTGAATATCGCAAAAACAAAATGCATATATTTCAGAAACATTCATAAAACAGAAAATATTAAATACCATCCGATTTTTATCAATTCCAAAACATACTCACAGTTTCAAATACAAAGTATCTAGGTACATGGTTCGACGAAAATTTCACATGGGAAAAACACTTCATAGAAATAAGCAAAAAGGCGTGACTACACATTGGTTTACTCTTCAAAATTTCTCGGATGTTATCCGAAAATGTTACTAAGGTACATTATTATGCTTATGTACACCCATACCTTTCGTATAACATTGAATCATGATAAGGGAAATTAAGTAAACAATAGAAGCGATTTTTTTTGTATTACAAAAGAGAGCAATTAGAATTATCAAATGTGCAGACTTTCTGGTGCATACGCGTCCTCTATTTGAAGAGCTTCAAATAAAGACGCTAGATAAACTTTATTTATATAAACTAAGTTGCCTAATGTACAGGATACTCAATAACAATGTTACTTTAATATTGTGCCGAGTAGAAGCTTTAACACAGCCTATAAGAAAAAGAGTAATAACAAACAATAAGTTAACAATATCCAGACCACGTTTGGACTATGGATTACGAAGCCTCACATTTAGTAGTATTAATGTTTGGAATTCCTTACCCTCGAACATAAGAACAGCAACAAATTATAAAGCATTCAGAAAACAAGTGAACATTTTTCTACAGGAAACCCAGAATGATCTGTAAAAATAGTACATTTAATTTAGTATATTGTGATGCAATTTTTATATAATTATAAACTTCAGAGATGTTTACATTTAATTATTTGACAAATTTATTTGTAGTTTCTTTCATTTTGTAGTTTTTGTATAATCATTCATATTATTACATTATTATATAACCACTGTATTTATTTTCTATATTTTTGTAAGAAATTATCAATTATTGAGCGGAGGAACTATAAACAGCATTTCCTCGGTTCCACCTAAGTTTATGTAATTTGTAAATTCTATATTATTAATAATAAAATGTATCTGTATCGATATCGACATGAACAGTATATGAGAAGGTTTTTCCACATTTATCGTATTATCGGAATTCTAAGTCTAATTCCTCTTCATGTGAAGATTATACTAATGTTACAACCGTTCTACAGATCCCTACCACGCCATCGAAAATGTTAAGGAAATCGAGATAAGCAGCTAGAAGTGCCCCACCCTAGGGTCTTATCCCGCCTCTGTCAGAGCTACGAGACTAACTGGTGGAATCTTATACTGGTTAGGTAGTCGCAGGCGCTTATGCAGCTGCCTGCTGATAAAACTACTCCTGATTTTTGATTGCGAAAAACCGTGCTACACTTTAAAAGGGCTTTCGGAACATCAATTTCATTTGAATTTTCTCAAAACATCCGGGTTCTTACTATACGCCCATATGGATAAGCTTCTGTACCCGATATAGTTTTTCATTTATAAGTGCCATAACGAATGTCCATTGAGATGATACAGTCTTCGAGAATTCTAAAATTATTATTCACATATTGTTTCGTAAATTAGTTTCATCGACAAAAGATTACGACAGTTGCATAGTCATAAGGCGGTACCACTTAGCGGACTTCAACAGAAATGTCTTATTGCTTGGAAACACTATATTGACAAATGAGTAGTGCAAAAGTTCTTTGTTCTGCTAAAATTGAAATGAATAACTTATTGTGCTTCACAGTATGTAACCTCTTACTCTCAAAGTTTCTTTATTGCTATACTGTTTCCACTTATTGAAAATACGATTGTCATTGCCTCATCCCAGAGTGACGCTTGCCATCACAAGTGAAAATAATAATATCTTCACTTAAAAAAAATATATTTGAACTTTCACTAACACTCAATATAAATGCACAATGGCAACCTCTTTGCAGGATAAATATGTTTGTCTGTCTTCCAGGGTTCGACAACAAATGCATAACCGTGGATAGGAAATGATCGTTGCTTACGATTGTAAATTTAGAAGCTGTTTGAATAATTTTTGACACATCTTTAATTTATTTGAATCTACTCGAAAATCTCTTTGTTCATCTTTTGTACTTTCTATCAGTATCTTGGAATGTTTTCCTAAACAATGTAAACCTAGTTATTATATATCTTACATTTTATCTATTTTGTACATTAAATGATGTTTGCTTTTTTAAATAAAAAACAGATAACGAGTGTGGCATCACCTTCTGCTATACTGTTGATGAGTAAGTTTTAATGTCTATCTCTACAGTAGATGTAGCAGTTCATTTCCTTCATTGAAACTACTTTAGAGGATTGTACATTGTTTCTCTATATTGTTATTGTAAGAGGCTACATTGTTGAATTACTTGTAAGGGTTCATGGTTATATTTATTCCTTAACTTGGAAAGCCTTCGACACCACTGCTAACGCCTCCACCTTCCTTCAAGTAAGTACTGGCGTCTTGACTGTATAATATAGCATTAATGATTTACTAATACCTTTAGCTTGTGGGTTATTACATTTCATTTTTTTAAATAATATTAAGAAATATAAAACAATCACGACACTTTTCGGAGTTATGAACGATATGTATATTCACACACAAAGTTTTAACTGGATATGAGTTGTCGATCACCGAGTGATATCTTATATACAACACCATATTAACACGTTTTAACACAGCTTATTACAATATCTAGAAATAGTTGTACAAATAGTCAGATTAGCTACAAATTGTGATAACATTTTGAAATTCAGTACGTTTCCTATTCCGTTTATTTATACAGTTAAAACCCTATAAAGCGAACGATATTTTTGGTCCGGAACGAAAATACAATAACATTGATAAGTAATTAATTGCTAAAGCACATCCTCTACTACAGACACCAAATTCAGTATACATTTCTCTTAAAGCTGAAAAAAAGTTCATTATAAACTCCCGAATGCAAATTCCTTACACGTCAATTGAATTTTAATATTGTTTATTCCACTTTAACATTGCAACAACAGGACTGGGAGAAGGAAGGACTATGATGTGTAAAGGAAGCTGGTCTGGGAATAATTTTCAATGTAGTACCATCCAGACATTAGTTCTGTCTGTGAGGAAAACCTCTCCAAAACCTCTGTATGGTCAGCAAATTTGATCGATCATATAATTTTCTGAAGTTGTAATACAAAGCTTTCAATTAAAGTGAAGTGCATTGTGATGTATATATAATTTACTTAAACTTATAGTTTACATCTTGTATTGCATTACTTTATATATAAAGTACTGTATCCCTATTAAAAACGTCTCCATGGCAGACAAATCTCTTGACCGAACACTTTATTTGGTCTCGAGGGTGTCTGTTATAGAGATAAACTGCATATGCATTCCGATGTTGTAGATTGCTTTTTTTTCTATAAACAAAAAGTGCTATATTTGGATACTCTAATTTCAATTAACAATGTCCGTTTACATGGTGTCCTGACTAGTGTTTCGCGTTCCTTTTACACTGCATATGTATTTGGTTACTCACTTTATCCTACGACTTTCAGTTTTGGTGTTACACTGAAACATATAGATCTGCATTGAATACTTCTACCCGAAAGCAGAATGTCCTGTAATCAAGTCTAATCATCTTGTTCATAACACAATTGTACCACTAGCTTACGCTTCAACTTTGCCTTTTACAGGAAACATCTCCTAATGATCTGTGTTTATTCCTTCAGTTCCACACTGCATGTTTTAAGGTACTAACCAATACATATGCAAAGTATCTCTAGATCTTGTAATTAGGATGAAAGTCTCCAATATACGAAGAATGGACGCACGAAAGCGAAGTAAAGTATTTCTAATATGCTCATCACACTAGCGCCAAGAAACCAAGAAATTACTCCACCAAGATAAACTGTAAAATGGCAAACATAGATTA
>JAGDQP010014318.1:0-12799 GCA_022664845.1 Lepisma saccharinum | reverse complement strand
TTTTAATCTAAGATAAAAAGAGGGACACATAAAGAAGTTATATAGCAAATACTATGTGGGAATTTGAATATTGGAAATGAATTGTGTAACGTTCTGATAGGTAGAGCAATAATACGCGCGATCTTTGGGTTTAATCCCATCACCATTTTATTATAAAATGTGTACACTGAACTAAACTGATACAAAAGTTTATAAATTGAGTCTCTGGGTTCAGAGCTACATGGTTGTCTCGGAGTACCGAGAGAATTTAACGCTTGTTGTTGAAATTCGCTTTGATAATATCAACTCTGTTGCAAGTTGTAAGGATGTATCATCCTGATGCAGATTTTGACGATGATAAGTATTCTGTCCAGATGCAGGTTAGATTGGTTGTTGGAATTGTCTTTTCCCGTTCGAGGTGGCTTGAAATTTTGTTTTGTCCCGTTGCAAACAAGAACGGTTTCCAACGAATTCCCTAATCCTTTCATAGAGATATAGTGTAAGGATTACAATCCCATTGCATGTCAGAGGCAGGGAGGCATCATTTCCGTTACATAATGTTAACCGAAATCCAAAAGTGCGGATATTTATAGAGAATCTTCTGTCCTTGACAAAGTGTTGCTGCTGTCCATGACGTCGGTGGCTTTTTATCGGTTTACTTCGTTTTCCTGTTGTAGACTGTTTCTGTTGGTAAACACTCCTATTACACAGTGTTGTAGTACGCACACAGTACTCACATTTGTTACTAATTAGGAGTAACATGTGCTTTAATCAGTACAACGTTACATACCCCTGCGAGGGTTGAAAAATAATTTATATTTTTTATCGATTCCAGAAATTTGTTTTAGCGATAAGAAGAAACGCTTAAACCACAGATTATCGCACTAGGAAACAATTTAAATATATTTGAAATAAACTTAAAAGTTTATAAGAAAAAACTCACTGCAAATAAATACACTTGGAATACATTTGCTTCTAAGTTGAGATTTCCTTCTCATACATATATTCACACATTGAATCCCCACTATGCAAGCAGGATATATCACTACGTGATTCCCTCTCCCTCAAGTGTGAGGAGGTGTGTATATTGATATTAATCTTAAAGTGTATAAACCTATTCACTGGTGGTTATATTGTTTGCAACTGCGTGTTTATTGTTGGTTTCGTTGTGATAAGTTCTTATTTCTATAGTTTTAGTTCAATTGCCGATCGGTTTTTAGCTGTTCTCTGTGAATAGCGGAACGCGACGATACATAGATATGTAAATAAGATGAGGAGCTTGATGGTACCAAAAATAGTAGAAT
This sequence comes from Lepisma saccharinum, assembly GCA_022664845.1. Taxonomy (NCBI): domain Eukaryota; kingdom Metazoa; phylum Arthropoda; class Insecta; order Zygentoma; family Lepismatidae; genus Lepisma; species Lepisma saccharinum. The sequence continues at coordinate 11,516 of JAGDQP010014318.1, read as the reverse complement.
CAATGTTTGTAAAAAAAGTTTTCATTGAAATGGAAAGAAATTATTGCCGATTATTGTTTCTTATTCTTCTGTACGTAAAATAGAACACAAAAGTTAGGAAAATTAGCATTGTAAAAATAAATATAGTTAGTGAGAAGTTGCAAAAGGAAAAAGGGTGTGAAGATGTATGTCACTAAATTTATCTGGTAAGTTGTTTTGTTCGCATCTCAATAGGTTACTTAAAGAAGTAACCGATCTTTGAATATATGGTAGGTTAGAATCAAAATTAGTATCAAATTTGTCCGTTAAAATTCTGTATTCTACTTATACGTTTGCCAATGGTCTGCTAGGTAGATTTAGGTTTCCGGTCGTTGTCGATTCGTCGAAATTAACGTGCAGTATCACCTCTGAAATGGAACCTGTATGTTCATCATATAGAGGTTTCTGGATAGCTTGCAATTTCAAGCAGATTCATATTACTTAATGTAACTTGCAAAGAAGTCAATATCTGTATCTAGAGAAATTGCTAACAAGATTGAGTAAGTGTATTGCCAGGATTGCGCTGTTTTGTTATTCATTCCTTATATGTATATTTCTTTCTCGCTTGCAATGAGCTAACGTCTCATGATGTAACCACGAGTTACGGTATGCTAGTCAGTCCATGCTAAATTAAAAATATTACCCTTTTTTTTATTTGTTGCTGCAACCGGGAAACTCGTATAGTAATGAAAGTGCAATACAAGAGGCACATACATATTTTATAGATATAAATGGAATTACGATTTATGTATGAGATAAAAATGACATATTTATGACTTTATTTAACTAACAAGAAGGTTTCAATATGTAAAGTGACAATTAATTGATATTATTCAATGTATCTATGTAATTATTTACTTTTGTACATGCATGTTCGTGTGTTAAAATATAATGAACGTAATATAATGCCCCGAAGCCTAACCGGAACTGGAACGTATCCTAGCCAGAAATGTACCGAGCTGTGGAATTATATCTTTCTTCGTTTATTGAAAGATAGCCTTTGATTTAAATATTTACACCTTTACTCACCGTAGAGTTAAGATTTCTTTGATTGTGAATTGGCGCTACCTATCCTGTGAATTTTCTAAATAGCAGAAGGAACAGACTTAATGGTGATTCAAGTTGTATACCGCGGATATCTATAATAGTGATATCCCTTTGGTCGGGGATTCTTAGTATAGTTGCCATTCCGGCAAGGGCTTAATCGGCATCTTTCCGTTCTTTGAAAATTATTTCACCCAGGTTCTATCCTTGGCTAGGCATCGCTGTGTTACCTAGCGTTTATCGAGCATATTACAACATAGGTCGAGAGATCTATGACTCAGGCAGTGATATAAGATTATGAGAATTAGTGTTGCCCACCTAAGTGAAGAGACTATTGTGGAGAAAATACTATACGTGTGTGAAGAAGCAATCTCGTTGCCTACGGGCAAGATTATATATACATAACTTAATGTGATTGATATCTCGGATTCGAATCGGAAAAAACTCATCATGGGAGATGCGCACAAGGAAGAAAAAGTCGTTTACTGTTCAGGACCCAATAACGATGATAGGAAAGTCCAATACACCGGATATGACCTATGACTGCATAAGATTTGTAGTAATATGATCCTCGAAGATTTAGACAACTTCGCTAAAACCAATTGTGTTGGTATTGTCCCTCGTGTCGGGACCGAGATGTCAAATCATCCACTGACAGTTCACAGTCTCAGATGTCTTTTATACAGCAAATTGATGCCAGCATATTAAAGCAGGCATCCATGCAAAAACAGATGGAGTCATCAATGCAAAAGCAGATAGAGTCGTCGCAAAACAGATGGAGTCATTAATGTAAAAGCTGATGGGACCATCAATGCAACAGGTAGTGCGGACAGCTGGATAATATGGTTCGACGCTCATAAACATACAACAGCGTGTGGAATCACTGCAGGCGATTTTACAACGTATGTCTCTCCAAGAATAATCCCTTAGAAAGCAATTGCAAGTCACAAAAGGTACACAAATAAATTATTAAAGTATATGTGTTATGCATGTGTAGAAACTTCTCAGGCATTGACTAAACACGTCAATTCTACCATTGAAAAAGTGGTAAATATAGATATAAATGAACGAATTATAATGCAATCAAACGAACTGAAAACCCAATGTCTTGAATGGAAGCATTAACAAAATAAACTTGCTTATCGAATGGGCCACGGGGTACATGATGCCCGAGCCACTAAAGAAATGCTGCAGAATAATAAGGAGAATATGATCTCGAAATTCTCTGCAACCTAAAGGTGATGTATTGGACAATACTACGACACTGGTTGAGTTAAACACGATCAGGCAAGGCTAGTTAATATATAATTTGAGAGAACAGTGTGAGAAAAGGATGGCGAATTTATCGGATACTCTTCAAAGTAATACAAATTTATTGGATCATAATTATCCCATCATTCTAAAAACAATATCTGAGATAACAATTAGAAGTTCAAAGAACTAACTTTTTCCCTTCAAGAGTAAACGACATAATACTATTTTATGAAAGACGTGATTTACGGAAAAGTCTGGATAATCCAGCCAGTAATTTACGGAGTATACGTTGCAGTTGTGGATCCAAGTCCAGGAGGGTAGTCAAGTATAACCAAAAAAGAAGGAAACGTACAAGTCTCTTGAAAACGAAGAATTCGAATATGAAATTTGCAATCGTTTCAACGCAACATATTCTTGTAGAAGGAATAGGCGCGGAGTTACCAGCATTTATCTTCTTCAGATAAGCAAAGTTAGTGTTAAGAAGACTACATATTTAATCAAAAAGAGCATGCTGAGGGAGCGGCGCCGATACCGGAAGTTCCCTTTGAAGGTCCTACGCATGAAAGTCCGTAGATATAGCACCCAAGATAATCAACGAAAAAATGAGAGAATAGAATTCATCTAAAAAAAAGTTGAAGATTTTACTAAATATCTAGCTGAAGGCTGCCCGATCGTTTCTGGCTCAGTTCGAGTATGTATACCTAGAAATATTGCTTTTGTACTAAGGAAATCTGCCCTGTCGTTGTTTAATTCTTGCAATATTGTTTTTAAAGACTACCAAAATAAAAAGAAACGTTCTTGGAAAATTATTTGTGTTCCGATATGATATACACCAAGTTAAATAGTCTAATAACTCTTCTATTTAATCCAAAATATTACAATAGTGTGGAACAGTTTGTGTTTATTCGTTTTAGTTTCATCAAAAATTTGGATACAGAAGCTTGCGAAGCCTTAATATTTAGCTGCCTCATCTCGTTGATGCCAATTGCTTATCAACGTCAACTGGTGTCCTTTAGGAATATTAACTTACCTGATATGTTTAAAAACAACCATAGTCTAGAACTAAATTTGATACGTGCGAAGCCCGGAAGGAATATGAAAAAATATGAAGTCATGGGATAGGGTTATGGTGATTACCCAACCGGCGGAAATATGAGTATCAATGAAGTCATTGTGCAATCAAGTTCTTCGTAGAAACCCAGGTTGTTGAAAAGGAAAGACACTAATGCACGAAATGAAAGAATCAACAGTAAAGGAATATATATGTATGATATCGACATAACCAGATAGATATCTACGTAACCAGAAATATAGACATAGTCAAAGATATATATATTATGAGAAAGACAGAGGTGTAGAAATCCCATAGGAGAAGCGAGAAGCAAAGTAAGGATTGTCTGAAGAAGGGAAAGAGAATGTTGAAGCCTTTCCTTCAGAGTTCAACAACTACATGAGCAACCCCGCCCGCAATGGTCGCAGAATTGAATGGTGATACAAAGTTTGAGACTCATATGCATATTGCGAATCTGTACTATTACTCTAAACTTGTTGATATAACGATAGGAGAAACATGCAATCCTAGAAAGAAGGAGAGAATACCAAAGGAAAATAAACGAAATGTTATTTTTATCGTATTAGTGATTACGAGTGCGATTACGACACCGATGTGGGATCAGATGCCAGTAGCAAAGTAAATGAAAGATGATATGTGTATTCCGCTAATGATATGTGTAGCTTGCAGCGCACTCTTCGACAGCGAAACTGACGTGTCTTTCTCTGTGCGTACGATTTCTGGAAGAAAATAACTTCCATCGTGTATTATCCCAAGTTGACACCGGTACCCAACGTTATCCTAGTCGACTACACAGGATCTCGTTAAAAGAACATACAGGGAGAGACCGCATTACCTATCTCTATTGGTAACAAACATGTGTATCACAAATGTTACATCGTAAAAGGACTGAAACATGATATTTTACTATAAAAATATTCCATGATCAAACAAGGAATGCGTATTGATCTTACAAGAACAACAATATCTATTGTCACTGATGGAGAAAGCTTGAATATTCCGATGTGCGAGTCTTGCCAGGATAAAGAAGTTTCAATTTATTATTTGTTGACGGAAGTAAAGCCTTCAGGTCATAGTAAGTATGGTTATAAGGAAACAAGCTAATTCATGGAAGAAAAATGAGAGTACCATCATAAGAAGTCTGTTCAACTACCCTCCATACCAATTTCAGGTGACAGGAGAAGCCCTTGGAACTAGAAATGTGCCAATGTAGTCAAGATATATGTTGGAATACAACTGCCTACTTTAAGATCGTCCAGGATCTAAAGGGTCCTTAAACTTAGCTTTGTTTCTCATTTTCTCTACTGTCTTGTGAGGTTTTTAGTTCCTCGCTTTCTGATTTCGTTGATGATGTAGAGCCTCTCTGAACCACTCTCCAGTTGACTAACCTGGTATTTTTATGTTCTGTTTTCTTTTACAACATTTTATCTCTCTCTTTTTCTCACGTTTACACCTTTAAAGTGGTCGTGTTACTTGGTCTTACTGTATTTTGGCATATTGCTAATTTAATTTTCCTATGTATTAATATGATTTAGTTTAGTTGAATTCTTGTATATTGGTCAATTGTTTTGGGTGAAAGGTGCTTATTTTAGTTGTTGTCCCAACTTTTCTCTGTCTCTTATATTCGACTGTTGGCACCGCCCGTAAAATTCATTTTATCTTTATTTTATGCGCAACCATTGATGGATTCGCAGCATTTAGTTTTCTCCCCAATCCCCACTTTTTTATTTTAATAACACTGGAATGGTTTCCAGAAGTCCTGGAATTTTTTTTTAGTTCTAATATTTTGGTAAAAAAACTATGTTTCCAAATTCTGTGCTCTTTTTAGGCTAATGGTCTCGAAGGTTATTTTATTAGTTATTATACCAGTTTTCTCGTATATGCTCTATCAATAATTATTTTCTGATGTATAATGTTTTTCCAAGTTATGTTCGTTATCCTTAATTATGTTCAGACGTAACGTCTAATCAGTGAATTTTTAGAGTAATTGACTGCGCTGAGTGTACAAGTAAAAATTCACGTCGTTTATCAAGCTTATAGTACACGTCCGTTTGTATCGTTTTAACCTTTAAGAAACTAGGCTTGGTTTAGCTCCACTCAAGTGTGAACTAAAGTAATCCTTTTTCATGTTGTAAGGGTGTAGTTGCTCATCCCAATAAATTATCGAATGACAGCTAAAAGTATATAGTCAAGTATACGTTGAGCAGGCCATTACCAGTCACTTCGAAATCTGAACGTACGTATGTGTTGGCGTACGCTGCAGAAACTTATCTTACTTTGGAAGGAATATCTTGTTGCTATAGCTAACAACGTTGATATAATTTAATATCTCCAGAATCCTCTTCACTCTGATTGCGGGGGTTGACTCCGAGATTTCCTCATTACAGTTTTTAACTATTCGTATTCAGAGTTCAAGTATATTCAACTAGTTATATGCCCATTTTACTTCCTATACTTGTTTATGAGTTATTTTATATTTGTAGTATATGATATGTAATTATGACAATTTCCTTAGTACTTTTGATTTTCTAAAAAAATTCAAGTGTTTTTTAATCATTTCGGCCTGTGTAGGCAACACTCTTATTAGAAACTACGTTTGCCACTATTTTCCCATATATTTCGTTTGTCTTTTATATATTCCGGTAGATCCTTTAATCGGTACTTAGTTTATGTTTTGACTGTGATCTCCCCGGAGGTCCTCCTTTATTTTGTGGACATACATTTAGTATTATTTTTAGTATTACCAGCCGATCCTGGAACATGTGGAGGGCGTTTTTGTCCCTTTAGGGTGGCATATGCATTTTGGAAATATGCCTCTAGTTTCTTTATTCTTGTTTGTTGCTTGTAAGACGTCATCAGGAAATCCAGTGCTTCAATCGTGGCAGGCAGAATTACGTCCCTCGTGGGCTCAATAGAAAAATCTTGCTTTCCTCGAAGACAAATTCGCACTCTTCTCCCAACTTCCGTATTAATTATTCATAGTGTTATAGTTGCTTGTTAACTGCCTCGTTTTTAATTAATGTTTTCGTTCGTAGAATAGCTGCTGTGATATTCTCTCCGAAATTGTCCGGTACCTTGCTAAACGGGCGACCCATTATAAATGAGATCTTGTACTGTATCTTCCGGAATGACCTAAAACATTCGTCCTAGTGGCATCGCAAAGTACAACTTGGCCTCGAGGACCCCGCCTTGCCCTCTGCCAAACAAACGCGTTTGTAAATATCTGTTAGTAGCAGCGGTGAGTACTAATTGCTATGAAAATTCTCGCACTTTCAAAGTTGCACATTGAAACTGCAACCTGAGGTAACCGCAACCGTGTCAACTTGCTTCACACGGTTAGCTACAATTATCTGTTGATGTAAATTTCCAATCCGTGTATATGGAGTGTTGAAACATGATATAAATATTTATTGAGAACAGCAACGGCTAATGAAAATTGAGCACTTGTTCATTATTCAAACAAACTGTACATTTATAAAGCATTAATTCCGAACATCAGACAAGTGCCCTTAATATGGTCATATATGTATATGCAATGCACGTTCGTATTGTGTTTAACATATATAAACAATTTTTCAATGAACACTGGAAGTGTATAATGTGTTTTGCGTTAGCTGGTTTCCATTATAAAACTAACAATTATTAGTGATGCAACGGTTTCTCATTCAACATTTCATTTTAATCGCCTAAAAGTACCCCCTCAAAACACAAATCAAGCATATAGTGTGAATTATAAAATCAGTATCGAAAGAACCGGAAGTGCTTTGCTAAATTGTACAAAATTTATTTACATTGATAATATTACTAAAAAAGATAGAGGTCGGGGGTCCTTAAAAATGCACACACTGGGCTGGACAGGAAAAATTGTCGAAAGAAATATTGACCGATATATTAAAATATAAACAGAAACGTAAGAGAATAATGTGTTGTGTTTTTCTACACAAAAAAACATATGTGCAAAAAATAAACTTGGCAAGCATATCGAACGGAAGCTTAGATCTTAATAAAAGTCACCGTAGTATTAAGTTCGACTGATTTATAACATGGAGAGAGTTACAACACATACATATTATCTGCAATAGAATATTTATCATAAATGTATATGGATCTTGTATATATATATATATATATATATAGGTGAGTGTGTTTGTATATATATATATATATATATACCAACTCCTCTGGTGAACGTGGGAGCAAAACACAAACTCCTCCCTCCGGGGACAGGTCTGATCCACTAGTGGATTGAATATGGTTGTGATTTATATATATATATATATATATATATATATATATATATATATATATATAGACAGATCCATTGATTGAATACAAGAACCAATAAAATAATTCATTTCAACCAAGAAAACAATTCTCAGCTTAAGAACACATGTAAAGGAGTATCAGCAAAACTTTAAAAGTAGTGTTATCACAAAAGGTGGTTATATTTGTTATGTTAGTAAATTGTGATCTACATACCAGCAATATCCAACGTATCTCGTGTTGCGATGAGCTTCAATCTTATACTGCTTATGCTGAAAGTGAAACTAAATTCCATTGTTCCAGATATACCATGAGTACCAGATTTTCTAAAATGAAATAAATACTGTTATAATATTATTTAATGAGACTAAAATCTTAATGTTTGCACCAACGTAACTTCTGTTTGTTGGATCGTTTTAACATTCCACAACTCTTGACGGATTGGAAAAAAAATGTTACACATTTCTTAGGACTTAGGATAATTAACTACTACATTAAAAGTTTTTTAACATCCTCCCTCCCAAAAAATGAAACGAAGGTAAAACGTGGAACGCAGACCTTGAAATTGCTGGATATGTTACCAATTTATATCTTAGCTTTTCGTGGTAACCCAAGAGAGATGAGGGAACAAAAGTCTCTTCGTTACTGGAAAACGAAAACTCTAAAACTGTTAAACTTAGAAAGTTGAAATTTAACATGCGTGTTCTTTAGGACAAACAACAATTAATTATGGTATTAAAAGTCAACCACCCACCCTTCTGTTCATGCCAATATATTTTTTTTCAGCCCGCGCCAACTAGTTTATAAAGTATACAGTACCAGGCTCGATAACACGTTTTGTATTGAGAAAAATCTATCAAATATTTACCCTTTTGGTACATAAAATATTAACCATATTATTTTCAGTGAGAAACTTTCAACGACGCATAACAGGTAAACAATAATGTACCTGCATGTGCTGTGTAAAACTAAATACGCTAAGTAACGGCTATGCTATAAGCGAAACCAGAGCACTCACGTATGAATTCAAATCATTTTATAAAGTGTCCAAGAAAAGTTAAAGTCATAGAGCAAAGGGAGATTACTAAACGAATGTCGGATTCCACCCGTTTTAAAGTCGTAGAATTTCCCAACTGTATCCATGATCCTGCGGTGTGTGGCTTATCTCTGTGGAGCTTAGTACACAACTGAGATAGAGTACATGCACAAATGGAGAATACTAATAGATTCAAAAAGCACCTTGGAGTTTTAGAGTTGCATCTATAGTTACGCTTACCGTTTCTTATCATGAGAAATACAACGGTGTATAGACTATCTCTGTCGAACTCTTAGTTACTGAAAATTAGAATGGGTACAAATAAGGAATAGACAGGCCAATTTTAGAGTGTGTATAATAGATTATTTCAAGGAGGGTTACAAATCGAAAATACAAAGCGATTCAAAAACCATGCCACTTTTTGAGTCAAACTGATAATTTTACCCGCCGTTTCAGACCATGATGAATCCTGCGATGTATAGCAAATCTCTGTCGGAATTATAGCTACTGACAAATAGGAAGAGATCAAATAGAGATTATTAAGCAGCTGGAAAGGACCTACAAATTTTAGAGTCAAACTGGTAATTTCCCCCACCGTTTCACACCATGAGGAACCTAACTGTGTGTCGTTCATTTATGTGTGACTTGAAGTTACTGAGATCTAGGGGGAGAAACATACCATGTGAAAATACATACAAAAATTTGAGAAAACTAAGTAAATGTAGGACTTGTCTAGTTGATCATTCCCTTCTCAACATCTACACAAGGAGGACATATGCAACCAAAGGATATTTATACCAGGAAAACATCTATAACATAAGGACATCCAGGAAGATATCTACACTGAAGGACGGACTGGATAACAGATACAAAGTATGCTCAATATGTTAATCAGGATTTCAATTGTCTTTTTAGTAAAACAAAGCAGAGTAAAATTGGAAAATAAATGCCACTGACTCGTTCTGGTGCAAGAAGCAATAAATTAAATTCAAATTCATACTCAGAACCAGATTTAGAAGATAATATGGCTGCAAAACCATCTTTTAGTTTAACGCATTTGACGAAATTTACAGGCCAAATAACTGAAGACCCAGAGAGATTCTTCATGATTTTTGAACATTTGGCAATTTTACAAAACTGGAATGAGGACGAAAAGAAGCACATTTTGCGAATGTACCTATCTGACATGGCGTTAGATTTGGCGTTTCAATTGCAAACTTTAAACCAATTCAATGAATTGAACTACGAGGAATTAAAGGAGAAATTGTCCAACTTTTGCAGACCTCGCTTGGAAGCTTATAAAGCTGAAATGGAAATACACCAAGTTCAGCAATATCCTAACGAAAACATCGATGCATAATTCCTCAGGAAGCTACGAGCTATCGGACACAACCTGTCGAAATGATCAGAGGAAACTAAAGTACACAATTTGTCTTTAGGGCTCCAGAAACAGTTTCTCAAAAGCATAGCTTTAGAAATGCAAGTCCACAAATGAGGCTACAAGCTTTAGAAACATCGCAGGATTTATTGAAAAAAGGGAATATGTAGAAAAAATACAAACAATAGAAAATACTATATGTCAAAAGTAATGTAAACAACAAAATATACAACAAGTACCAAATTTCCATACCCTACTACACACCTAATATTCAAAATCAAAACCCAACCAAACAGTATAATTTGGCCTTAAACTCATGTTCCAGTACGCAACATTTACCTCCACGGACAAATCAAATTCCCACAATAGATTTTAGCAAAGGACATCCTGAACCATCCATATACATACCAAATTACCAAACAAAAGAAACCAATCCAACACAAAATTTACCTCTAATGCCTATATTGAATTTCTATTGCAACGAACCTAAAAATCATGGTCAAAATCCTATAATGCGTTCCATAGATACAAACGATTACATTAAAAACAAGCAAGAACCCACCTACCTCAAGATGAATACACGCAAAATCTGAATCACAACCAATACCCCCAAAAGAACGATCATCAAACAACCCTGGTGGACTTGTCAAGCATATTAGCAGATTTGACACTAACAATAGCCAACATTCAGCTTGAAAACAAAATAAATATAAAAAGGTATATAACAATAAAAATGGCAAAAAGAAAGAGGCCACTTCCCAAGATGGAAACAAATATTCGAAGAAGGAAGACAATGGGTACGGTACTACAACCGTTTGCTCCATCTGTCGAAAATTTGGTCATTCTTACCATATTTGTTGTTTTAATAAAAATAATAGGAATAAGAGTCAGGGAAACGACTAAGGACGCCCTTCGACCAACAGAATGAGCGGACGAAGTCATCAAAGCCACTAACAAATAGGGCCAACCCCATGAATGTTGCAAATAGCACACAAACTGCATACATAATGTTTACAGATATAGATACGGATAATAACCGTTCTTTAATCAGAGTTCAAATAGCTGGGAAAGCAATACCAACAATAATAGATACTGCAAGCTCTATTTCAATTTGGCCACAAAAAGAACTTCCTAAAGAAAGTATCTTAATATTACATGTAACACAAATTAGAGGAGTAGCAAATAAAATGATAACATTGAAATAAATCACTCTGGTTAAGTTCAAAATTGGATCATCAAATTACTACCATTCTTTCCGTTTAATGGAAAATTCAGATTTTAGTCCTTTGTTCGGACAGGATTAGCTTACTCGTTTATTGGCTCACAACAATTTAGAAATAAATATTATTTCTTTTTATAAAAAGACAAGAAATGTTATCATACCGGAACAAAAAGAAACACAACAAAACATTGCTCCTTCGGTTATTACGTTACTCAAGCAACATAATATG
>JAGDQP010014317.1:0-45518 GCA_022664845.1 Lepisma saccharinum | reverse complement strand
GTAGGTGTCGCGTATGTAGGCAGGCAGCGCTTGAACATGTGGTTGAAGGAAGGAGTCAACGAGTGCTGAAATGCGTTCAGTGGGGAATTTATAGCTGGCTACAATGGGTCTGCCTGGTTTACCTGTTTTGTGGATCTTCGGTAATACGTAAAAGGTTGGGGTACGTGAACTGTCCAGGATTAGGTATTTTATGAACACTTCAGATATGCCCTCACGAGGACCATTAGCGGTAATTAAATCGGAAATTTTCTGTTTGTGGGTGTAGGTTAGGTCTGTGGTGGTGCGCTTGTAGGTGTTGGGATCGGATAGTTGGCGATAAGCTTCCTGGAGGTAGTCAGCCTTGTCTAAGACTACTGTAGTGGACCCCTTGTCCGCTGAGAGGACCATTATGTCACGGTTCTCGCGTAGCGCTACAAGGGCTTTGCGTTGGTTATGGGTTAGGTTAGGTTGGTTGGCCATCTGATGTGAGAACTCACTATTGGTGCTGGCAGAGATAATGGAGGAAATGTAACGTTCTAGGGGATGATTGCTAGGTAGTGGAGGTGGGTCCATGTTTGAGGGAGGGCGGAAGCGCTCAAGGCTAGTATGGAGCTTACTGGAAGGTGTGCCTGGAATAGGTGGATTTTTGGCCCAAAAATAGCGCCATCTTAGTCCGCGGGCAAAGGAAAGGATATCTTTTAACAACAGGAAGTGGTTGTACGGCTTGGAAGGAGAAAAAGTAAGTCCTTTAGAGAGGATGTCAGCTTCAGATTTAGTATGTGTGATCTAATGCGAAAGGAAGCTGTATTATCCTTTTTTTTCCCTTCATTTGTCTTAAATTTACCTTAAATTGCCTTCCTGGCTTCCCTTTGTACTATTTTTATATATATATACATATATATATATTAATGTTGACAACATGGCCCAAGTCACTTGTGTTGTGTTTGTGAAGTTTCTATACTCCTGTCTCAGCATTCGACTATGTAAGTTTTCTTTTTTCTACCTATTTTACCATCTTATATATAAGATGGTAAAAAAGGTAGAGAAAAAATAGGATACTTATATTGGAGAATACCATGGCAGGCGTACAGGAAATTCACATTAAAAAGACGGTAACGTTTCGCAAAAGCGTTTTCACATGGTAGGAGAGAAAATAAGGACAGAGCGGACTGGTCCTGGACTTGAGCTAAGACGCCATGTTACCAACGATCTATACAATATACAATTAATGTTTAAAGGAACTTTCCTGGGGTCTACAGCACACACGTAAGTACAACGTATTTGTCATAAACAACCAATATTTCTTAGGTTTTTGTGATATAGTGTTTCAATCAAGTGTACATATCCCGTTCTATGTGTAGAAAGTTCGAAATTCGTATGTGTTGGGGAAGTGCGAAGTCAATTCCGACTTTCGAATCGAAATTCTGACATTCTGGAATTCCGAACACACCCAGTAGAAAGTGGTACAATAAAAACTGAATCCTCTATAATATATTAATTTGCCCACGAATAGTATTGATCCACGATGCTTGTTCTCATCATATTGGTGGAAGTGCTTTGCCATTTTGGGTGTTCTTTCTTCAGAAGAAACTTAAGTAGTGTTGAAACTGCACGAGATCCGTAATGTTACATTCTTACCCTCACGTCAACAGGCATTATTATTTGGTATGAATTTGGATACTGTTGTACATATACGAGGGAAGTAATATCACGTCCTCGAATGTAGACTTGTACATCCAGCTATCAGTGATGATAAACTTTATTTTGTTTCGAACGTTTTAGTCACTATTGACTTCGGCCTGTCACGATTTTACAAGTTCAATGGTTTTAAAACCCACAACCAACTACGCTCAGGCGGGATTCGAAGCTTCAACCCCTGGATGGTGGTCCAGCACCCTAGTCCACACGACTACAGAGGTCCGTCTGTCGAGTGTTGCTTGTTGTCTTTTGTCTTGGAATGTTACCCACACTCAGTACGCAACATACCATTATAGATACCTTCTTCCTTGTAGAGAGATGTATATTATAATAGGAATAATAATATGCTTGAACAACGGTCAGTTGATAATGGTAACAATTTATCCAGTTAGCAGGTGATTTGACGCACCTTCTGGTCAGCCTTTTTCTCATCTGTTTCTTTTCAAAGGGTCATTAAATTCGCCGCCCCCACGCTTCAAGTTCTTTCAGAATTTAGCCTTCTTCAAGTTTTCTATTAGAATGACACAACCAAATCACTTATTTCTCTATTCATACCATCCCAGAGTTTGATCTATATCCCAATAGTAAAAAGAATATTCCGCGACATGTTAACTCTAATAACTTCCGATACTACATGTATGAGAGTATCCGACGTTTAACGGAATCGTAACGGTAGCAGCATTTCAACTGTATCCCCCACTACCAGTTACATAGTGCCTTTCTCCAATGCAAATTCTACTCAAACATGTCCCTTAGTCAAATGCAAATCATGAAGAGGAAAAACTAAATACGAGGGTTACTAGACAATGCTTCGGTACACCGTAAACTTGCATTATCCGCTCCCTGAAGCTATTGGTGGTGGGATTCTTACCTCAGAGTCCTTCCTCTGTATCGTATTTAATCTGGGAAAATGAAATAGTTTCTATCCATGTTTAAAATTCTCATGAAGACGAGGCATAACTAATGATTTGCAACAGAAAGGTATATTACGATGTTGCTGAAAATTTACTATCATTAATGTACAATATATATATATGAGCTCGTACATATATTTACATTGAGCTATATATTAAAATACAAGGCTAGGAGAAAATCTAGAAATGCCTTAGTATGTTGAAAACAGGTGGAGGAAGTAACACCAAATGCTGGATATTGGGGTTCTGCCTGATGTGGGGGTGGGCACCATGGCGACCATCTTGGATTTAGATCGAGATTTCAAATAGGAAGAGGGACATGTGACATTCAAATGTGCAATCACTTTTCACCTACGTTTATTTGTTTAAGACAAAGAGAACCTAAAGAACTAGGATTTTGCGAAAGGTAATGGTTTGATATTCTGTTGTTCCAGGTGATTCAGCATACGCTAATAATGAACTCATCAAGACTGTGTTGAGTGGTCGTCTTAAAAAGAGGGTGATTGCAGCTGTGTTCAACGCGATCCATCCGGAAGAGCTAATGTATCAAACGCAAAGGTGTTCAAGTGAAAAAAACTGAGGAGAAAGAATGTGCGTGACAAGGAACGAAATGGTCGACCGAGGACCACAATCGACGAGAATATGGCAACAGCACCTGTGGCAGCCATTGTGAAAAGCTCCACACGCAGTACTCGACGATTACAGGCGATGTCAGCTGTCTGTATTACGGGCGCTGAATGAAAACAAGTGCCACCCGTATACGCTGCAATTGCAACGATTAACTCTGGATGATCCATACAGATGGTTAGAGTTTGCACAACAGGCTCTGCAGTAGTGCAATAAGGATCCGAAGTTTCCTTTGTGTGTGTTGTTTAGTGTGTTCTATATCCACGGTGTGGTCAATAAACAAAACCATCGTTATTGGTCTGATGACAACAAAACAGATAGCGGGAGGAAGGTTATGGTGTAGTGTGGGAAATGAGGTACACGAATTGAGGTGCCTGTGTTCATCCGCGGCAACTTGAATTGTAAACAATACCTGGACATCCTTCGCGAGAATGTGTTTTACTGCTGAAACCTGAAGGCCATTTTCCTACTTGTTTCAAGCAAGATGGCGTGTCCCCGCACTATGCTACAGAGATGCGAGAACAATTGAAACACTAATCTCCGGGGTCGGCGAGGGTTTATCGAATGGCCCCCTCGTTCATCAGACTTCATGCCGCTAGACTTGTATCTCTGAGGTCATCTGAAAGGCATGGTGCATCGTGAAAAAAATCAACAACCTACACTATGAAAAAAATCAACAACCTACACTATCTCCAGCAACAGATCCATTATGCCTGCGCCGCTGTTGAACCTAGTGTGTTAAGAAGATCCATGAGGATTGGGAAAAAAAAAACGCAGGGTGGCTACTGAAAACTCATTTTCAAATTCCCGATTTTTCCGGACAGCATGAAACAGATTCCCGCTTGATCAAAATTATGTAAAATCCACGTATCTCTGAAACTACATGTGCTAGGAACATCGTTTTACAAACAAAGGAATGGTCTTGAAACAGTCTTTAAATTGGCGATACTCTGATTTTTTCAAATTTAAAAATAGGAACACAAATTTGAAATAATTAGGCAGCATGAATGATGATATACAGTGGAACTAATATTTAAGGTCTTTGACATTTAGAATTTTATTGAGTGAAGTAATTTTGTATTTAAAAAACATACCTCTTCGAAAAAAAAAAAAAATGGGCGAATATGAACATATGCACTTACCTACTTAGAGATTTTATAGACTCATAACCTTGGAACGATTATTTAAAATAAAAGCAGCATTTCCTGTGTGACTTATAAATGTATCTTTCACTTAGAACACTTCTCACTGTTTCAAATTATCTGGTTAAAATGCAGTTCAACTATGTTCACTTCACTTTAGTATACCGGCAGTTATTGTTAAGAATAAAGTAAGAGAAAGTGCTGTGAGAAAGAGTGATTATTACAGGACTATTTTATGTGGCTTAAAAATAGGATAAGACTGCATTTGCTTAATAAGCAAATTTTAATTCCCCCCCCCCCCCCCCCAATAATTTAATTATCCATCCCATTTTCTAATAACCCCCCACCCTTAACGTAGTGAAATTATCATACCTGGCGTGACTGCACAGCACAATACCGTATAACACATCAATAACAAAAGCTGGTGCTGTGAGAAAGAATGATTCCCAGCATGTTGTCGTAATGTTTCCTTTCGTTAATGAGGCGGGATAGGCACTAGGAAATAATGCCAGTGTGGTTGTAATCCCCGCATAATTTTAATGGAAATAACAAATCAAATCTCACCAACATTACTGTATGTTTCAGTGGCAGAGGGTAAATAACAGTATAATTGTATGCTTATAGGGAAGGCGATAGTAGTTTGTTTGGCAATCTTGTATTCGTGGGTTTTCTCTTAACGCCAAAAAGCAGTATTACAGCGCAATAAATCATTCGTTTGTCACGCTGCCAGCGACTTCTACTGGGAAATTGCTAATGAAGTATTCTGCTATTGCTGATAGCGTCAAAATAAGACAGGAAATCAAATTACATTCTTTATCTTCGGTATTCTACTTTTGATCATGGGACAATATTATTTTGAACAGCAATTTCATACACCATATCGACAAAATGCGCACAGTAAAGTTTTTCTGAGATTATCAGTTAAAGCGAAAGTAAATATTACCTACAAAGTAGAAAACTATTCGAATAAATGTCCTAATGACATTCCCCGATTGAGTGGCCACCCTGAAACGACTTGGTTCGTGTGTCCGCTAATATGGCCGCCACATTAAGTTGTAGGACTTCCGAAGCCCAACTTTCAGAATCCCTATCTCCTAAACAAATACACGTAGGTGAAAAATGACTTTATATTTGAATTTCTGGGAACGATGTAGCCTAAAATGATGTCACATGACCCCTTCCCATTTAAAATATCGACCCAAATCCAATACGGCGGCTTTCAAGATGGTCGCCATGGTGCCATCCCCACCCATATTACCGATATATAACATTTGGTCCCACTCTCTCCACCCGTTTCCAGTCTTTTTCCTCACCTATATATTCGAATATATTAGTAGTATTAATGCCGACGACACTTTGAAGTGTATAGATTATGGAAGAAGCTTTTGTGGAAACATGCACATGCCATGAACTCCGGATCGCCATGCCAATTTCTTTGAATTTTATTTCTGGCTTTTCGGTAACTTTGGTTCAGGCTTGGATAGGATTAGGGAGAGGAAAAGTCGTTCAGGGCCTAGTGTGAAGGTATCATCCCGACATACCATAGTGTGCGCAAAAAAAAAAAATTTAATCAAGGCCCGCCCGTCTCACCCCTTGAACTTGTTCTCCGACATTTTGTTGGCATTATTTCCAGAGGGATTACTTTTTTTTCTTTTTCTTTTTAAATTGAAGCCGGTCGTTACGACATAAGTGAGCTCGATTTTAACACTTACTCAATAGATACTAAAAATTTTGCGGTGCCCATAGTACAACACGCCAGTGTCAATACAAAGAATTCTTATCCATCCATCAACTGCCACTACTGCAATCCTCTGACAGAAAAAATGTTAGGAGCAAAAGAAGGCAGAACAAAGTATGTAAATTATTTACGAGAAAGGCATTAAAGAAAGTCGTCAAGAAATTCAGGTTCTTCATGAGACTTTTGTTACTCTTCTCAAGGCACCAGAGAGCGACTCTTATAAGTGATTAGCGGTTCTTTCTCAGACAATGATGGTGGCGATGATAACGGCATTGAACGAGGAGATTAAGGTATTTTCTTACCTTAAATAGATTTACAAAATTAACAGTTAAAATTAAATTTTGTAGCAAAGAATAATTTCCTGGGTACTGTCCTGTAAATCAGCAACGACTGAAGGGTTATTGTGCTGTATTGATTTTGGTTAGAACAACATTGCTTAGTTATTTATTAACAATTGAAAACCCAAGAAAAAACTGCGCTAATTTTGAATTACGATACTGGACGTTACGAATAGAAGAGCTCGAATAAAAAAGATTATTATGAAAGTGTTGATCTCCGGAAGTGCTCCGAAAAAAGCTATGAAATATTTAGTTACTGATTCCAGTTTTAGTTTATGTGCATTTAATGGGAATGAAACCTCTTGTAAAAGTTGATATCTGATAATATAACACGTTTGCGTGTACAAGTTGCTATGTGAACAAGTCAGATAATGAAACATATTTTCCAAGATATGTAAAGCTTGTTTTTCATTTGATGAATTAGTAGATAGAACAGTGAATGATTATTCCGGTAATAAGTATTTTCTGAAGTTATACTTCGGGTGGACTTGGTTTTGGAAACGAACATCGCATGTGGACTTTTCTATTTTCGCTCTTTTGACAGTACACGAGAGTCTATAGAAAACTATTTAGAAAGGTACTGACTTCATTGTGATGTACACGAGTTGAAGTAAGAAAATCGGGGTAAATATTTTGTTAACATCTATGACACCAGAGATCTAATCAAAGAAATAATCAGACCAAAGGAAATGTGAAAACCTAACCTATAGAAGAAAGAAAAATATAACCCTAATAATAGAAGAAAAATGCAATACCAGATATATCAAGTTCAACAGATGATGGAACAATTGAGTTTAGCCCAACAGCAAACAATGGAATACATGGAAGCGTTGACTATAAAGCCGGAACAGTTAGATAGGGGACAAAAAGAAGATTAGTAACGAGAAACAAACAGCAAAGGAGCAAGTTCAACCAGGTGCACTAAGTTTAAATATGGTCGGAACTGGGGATTTAACTGAAACCAGGACAGGCAAGGAAAAGCGGAGAAGCACGATAGCTCAGAGTTCCTGTATATGAATACAGACTTATGGTACAGCAACCAGTTGTTCTTTGAAAACAAGAGACCGAATCCTTGGAGTCCTCCTCGGCCATAAAGAAAGCGCCCCGAAGTGAGTCAGGACACACAACAACTGGAAGCTATTAGGAAGGGGAAAAGGACACAAATGTTCCTAACGGAAACTTCTGAGTAGTTTTTTTGAAAGAGTTAAACAAGAAACAAAAAAGCTGGCAGTCGAGATTAAGAAGGTGTGTGAAGTGATCGGATATCCAAAACAGTACATTAATCGGATGCGGTTTTATGCTTTCCAGGTATCGAACGCAAGCGTGCGTAATGTACAAACTATTTGGTGCGGTTTGCAGTTAAATTTGTGTTTGCAAATAGAAAGAAGAAAAAAACATGTCATTAAGTAAAAAAAAAAATCATGTTCAAGGTCAAATTATGTTAAATTATCCTCCAAAAACAAAAGTCGACTCTTTGCGTATCGTGGGGAATGTGCGTCACATCGACGCAGGATGGGCATAACGATGACTTTACCCACAAGAGTGAAAAAAACTAGATGTACAGACAGGCTACAAGGTGTTACAGGAAAGGAGTACACAGACTATTTCCAAGAAGTTCCAGGAAATTGGGATCTAAACAAGTGTATTAACAAACGAAAAGGAACAACAAGTAGATGCAAAAGGGAAAACAGAAAATAAACGAAAGCATAGGAAGACGACAGAACAAAAGGAAGGAAGTGAACAAACAGAAGAGAGAATGTAAACGGAACTTTTTTTTTATGACAGATTTGGGCGATCTTGAGAAAGATAGTCAGAATGAGCAGGGTTCCTACAAAAAAATGTAGTCATTTTAAGCCAAAATCTTGTGATTAGTTTTTTTTTTTTTTTAAGCATATAAAATGGTTGACATAGAATACATGACCACCCATGTAACAATATACTATAGGAAATTTACTGATTTAAATGCAGTACGGCGCTTATGGGCTATCCTCTCTCTCTCAAGTGTCTGTCTCTCTTTAATACCGCAATGTTGCTGCCTTTCTGGCATCTTGAACTGCGCTTCTGTCGATAATGTAATTTTTTACATAAATTTTATACTTCGATTTCTAGATATAATAACATGTACAATCTTCACTTTTTGAAACATTGTTCTTGAAACCTCTATGAAGGCTATGGATTATTTATATTATCTATGAAAACATTAGTAACATTATAAATCACAAAATATATATATATATATATATATAAAGAGATGGAAATTCGTAGATTTTTACAACAAAATTTCGAGCAGCGAGAAAATATTTTCCTGTAGAAGATAGATGCATACATGCAGCGAGTGAAATGTAAAAGGAAGTCTAAAAAATAATTTGCCCTAATCTGATCGTAATATCTCAATCCATTCAAAACTTATGCGATGATTACTAAAAGTGTCTTTGGCTGTTCTACGCCACAGTAGTAGTGCTTTTCCGTTCATGCTTCTGTACACCTCAAATGTTATACATAGCTATATATAACTTCAAACATTATAAGTGTCATTTTGTTCTCACTGTCCAGAGACGGAGATAGATGGGGGCCTAGGAACTTACAAAATTGCGATTTGGCATCGAAAATGTAGTTAGTGACTGTAAATTTCTATTTAAGTGCTATTCATAAATGAGTAATTATGAATAAATGTTAGCAGGAACATTCCATATGAAGTGGTTGTGGTGGAAGTGGTTGTTCGACCACCTCCGAAAATTATAGAAATTTGCGTGTGATGAACCTTGTGTATGAGAAGGTCAATAACACCATTTACGTATTCTGATGTACAATTGTTCCTGAATGGCGACCATCTTTGATGTCGGCGGATTGCCATTTTACACATTTGCAAGCGTGTACGAAAACTACATTTACGCAGGACATACTAATCAGAGGAACACGAAACAAAGACTAATGTTTACAGGAGAGACTGGGGTACACTGAGAATATATACTATTGCCCCGAAGTAAATATTCAGGGTGGCAAACTAATCAACAGAAAAAGTACAGAAAATTGCACTTTTTAAGGGGCTGTAGTTTGGAATAGCATAAAGTTGGGGGTTCATAATTTTTGTTGTGAATACTATTGCATGTACTGATTGTGCAGACATATCCACAGCTATGATACTACTGTGTCCGTAATTTATGGGGATCCGAAGTTTGGAGTTTGTAATTTTTATGCCATGTATGGGACTTAATATCTCAGGAGGGCAAAGTGCTAAAAATTGCTGCTTAGGCCACAAAGTAGTTCTGTCTGATAATAAACTATTGCAAAAAAATCATGACTGATATTACATGGAGAGAAAACTTAGGACATGGTAAAAACTCGAAGAAAGCAAGTGCGTGACTATGGTATTTAGATTTTATTATAGGAAACGTGTAATGCACATATGGCGTTGAGCATGTTTATGCTGTGATGGTACTGACTGAGCAACAAAGCAGTACAAAATCAGGTACATACAGTGTTTCCTTGTTACGTACCGCTCCCTAAGGATGCTCTGAAAACAGCCGTGATAGTTATTCACACAATTTCACTGAAATGGTATGAGAGGTCTGTGGATGTTGTTAGTTCCAGTGAAGTAATCCTACGAAGTACATTCTTCACAGGAACGCAAGCAGTGTCACTTTCCTTTTTCTGAAATGATGTTCTTGGTCCTGGTGAATGATAAAACACTACATGCACATCCCTGTTCTCTGTACTGATGTCATCAACTTCAGCAATCCACCATTGGTCACCACAGATACAAGCAATGCTGTCCTTGCACCTTAGTGTTAGTGCTTGTGACACTTGGTCAATTTTACATTTGAAAGCACTTTTCCTTTCCTCTAAACTGAGTTTTCTTATTTTTTAAGGTGGTGATAATCCTAGCTTACAACAAGCTGAATCTACATTTTCTACGGCTGATGTCGACGGAACAAATTCATCATCACTTTCTATGTCTTGATCTTCAAGGTTACCTGTACTGGATGAACACATTTTGGAGTAACAATTGGGACACAGAGCTTTTCCTGGTATTAAATGAAAACCAGTCTCCTTTCCTTGTTGCATGTGTTCAACAAGAATTTTGCGCAGTCCCTTTTTAACAGATTTCTTATGTAGTTTCATTGGGTCACAACACATACGACCAAACAGATGGTCATATCGCTCTAAATATCTCATTTCACGGTACTTGCACACTGTAACAGGTTCACAGCCAATTCACAAACGAAGCAGCTCCTGACTTTCTGTTGTAAAGTCAGAAATACACTTTAGTTCATCTGAAAAAACATCATACGTAAATTTATGGCAGTTCCCACAGAACACTGAGAAGTCATCATTTCGGCACATATCAGTACCAAAACTTTGCATCGACACAAATAACCACCTTCCCCTGCGGTAGTAGCAAACAGACTGACACGGTTATGTGCTGAGTCATGTTGGTGCATGCCCACAAGTTTGTTCCTATTCAGGCAGGTTATGAATAATTGGGAACGTACACCAGACTTTTGCTGTGCAGACATTAATGAGTGTTTTCATTCATCTTCAATTGTTAAATATTAGTAGTAGCGTAGCGTGGTAGTCTCAACTGGGGAAGCTAGAACTTACTTTTTTTTTTTTAATAGCGAAATCCTTGTCGACTTGCTTTCATTAGTTACACAAATACGAACGTTAGTTTTACACACGAACGGGTAGGACACCCCTAACTTTTTTCTCCATGTAATATCAGTCATGATTTTTTTGCAATAGTTTATTATCAGAAAGAACTACTTTGTGGCATAAGCAGCAATTTTTAGCACTTTCCCCTCCTGAGATATTAAGTCTCGTACATGGCATAAAAATTACAAACTCCAAACTTCAGACTCCCATAAATCTACGGACACAGTAGTATCATAGCTGTGGATATGTCTGCACAATCAGTACATGCAATAGTTTTCACAACAAAAATTATAAACCCCCAACTTTATGCCATTCCAAACTACAGCCCCTTAAAAAGTGCAATTTTCTGTACTTTTTCTGTTATTTAGTTTGCAACCCTGAATATTTACTTCGGGGCAATAGTATGTATTCTCAGTGTGCCCCAGTCTCTCCTGTAAACATTAGTCTTTGTTTCGTGTTCCTCTGATTAGTATGTCCTGCGTAAATGTAGTTTTCGTACACAAATGTATAAAATAACAATCCGCCGACAACAAAGATGGTCGCCATTCAGGAACAATTATACATCAGAATACGTAAATGGTGTTACCTTTTACCTTCTCATACACAAGGTTCATCACACCCCAATTTCTATTATTTTCGGAGATGGTCGAGCAACCTGCTTTGTACCACTTCATATGGATTGTCCCAGCAGTCTTCCAAATGTGACAGGTCCTTCAAGGTAAGTTAAATCTTCTCAATCCATAAAGATAATTCCTGCCAATGCTTAAATCCTCAGCTATCAGTCTATCGTGTCCATAGTCTGCTACTTATTTAAGTCGCTCCCAAATTATTATCCCGACGCTGGGACAACACCGAAAATTTGAGCCACCACCAGAAATCGAACATGGGACGCCCACAGTGAAGGCGACCGCGCTACGCATTAGACTAAAAGTTTTGTTAAATATTTCTGGGGTTCTCGCGACGAAAAAGGTCGGGAAACGTCCTAATAATTGGATGGGAAATTCAATAATCAAATAAGGATGACCAATTCTTTATGAACGGTGTATTTGAAGTTAAATACTAAATTCCGAGATTGCTTTCTTCCTGTCAATGAAAAGACGCTGCAATATGTTTAAAATAATTTCCGTCAACTTCAATAAGCAAAGACGACATAAAGCCAGGGAAATGCCGACCAGATAAGGTGGTTATCGGAAATATTCCGGGGCGGACCAAAACCAGTACTGCTGTCTTGCAGTTGGTAGAGGGATCTATAAAGGTTAGGGGAAGATAACCCCCGAACAAAAACATCATGGTGAAGAGGAGCAGATTCACCATTACCACCCTGAGGATGAAGATGAATGACATCGGCTAGGCTCAGAGATGGACAAAGGACGACATCTTTACTACGAGGTCGTAGAGCTGACAATTCTACACCGTAAAGCATGACAAGAAACAGTAACAGATGGTTCATGGATTCTTCTGGGGTGAAATCCCTCATTCGGATCTCCGGGCGGGGACTGCTTCAGAGGGCTCCAAGAACAGGACTAAGAAAGACCTTAGAATAGGAACGTGGAACGTAAGATCGTTATACAAAATAGGCGCTCTTCAGGTGGCGGAACGCGAGACCGGGAAGTACGAGCTGGACATATTAACGACACAAGAAGTCCGTTGGGAAGGTCAGGATAGCATACGACAAGGCAAGTAAACTTTCTACTACGAGGGAACAGTTTCACGATTTCGGAACAGGATTCCTCATAAAGAACAATATCTTTCCGTAGGTGCAGAATACAGAGTTCGTAAACGAAAGATTATCGTACATTACGATACGTACTCGATGGGGCAACACGGTTTTAATAAATGTTCATTCTCCGGCTAATGATAACGACAAAGATACATTTTACGAGGAGCTAGAAAGGTTGTTTGACCGATTACCGAAGTATAATACGAAAATTGTGTTGGGTGACTTCAACGTTAAGAAAGGGAGGGAGGCAAACTATAGAACTAGTATAGGCAAATAAAACCTTCACGAAATCAGCAACAACAATGGAAAAAGACATAACTTTCGCGATGTTGAAAAAAAAAACCTACTAGTACAGAGCACATACTTTCAACACAAAGATATACACAAATACACATGGATATCTCCGAATTGCAAAACTCTCAACCAGACTGATCATGTATTAGTAGAGAAACGAAGACACACCAACGTAATGGACGTTAGATCTTACAGAGGAGCGCAGCGGAAGGTGACACAAAACATCAGTTAGAGATCACAAAAGTGAGGGAAAAGTTATGCATCGTGAACAGAGAAGGCAAAGGATCAAAACAACTGAAATTCGAAGTTCAAAGATTAAATAATCCAAGCGCAAAATCAGATTACCAACTCGAACTCTCAAACAGGTTCGAAATCTTATCCAACTCGAGTAGTAATAAAGATGATATTAATAATGAAATCGATGTAAGATGTGGCAGGCAATTCGTGATACAGTGAAGGGCGTAGCAAAGGAACGTTTAGATAAGAAGAAACAGCAGAAAAGCAAGCCTTGGTTTGATGAAGAATGCATTAAGCTTCATGGGGAAAGGAAACAAACAAGCCAGCGATGGCTAAGTAATAAAAGCGAAGCAAATACCATCCAGAGCAGAAACGCGAAACGAAGCCACACGGGGGTTCAGAAACAAAAGGTCAGAATATCTGACGCGAAAGATTCAGGAGATGAAAGAAAACGGCAAGACAAATAACATACGAAATCTGTACAAAGGAGTAAACCCGTTAAGGAAAGGTTACCAGCCTAGATTAGGAATGATCAGAAATAAACGCGGAAATCTTCAGGAGATCCGACTAAAGTTATCGATGTGTGGAAAAAAATATTTTGACAAACTTCTTAATGTACACAACTCAGAAAAAAAAGAGGAATTTAAAATCTAGACAGCAGAACCGTGGATACCTGAACCTAGCGAGATCGAAATGTCGGCAAAGAAACTGAAAAATTTCAAATCACCAGAAATAGGCAATATTCCAGCCGCATTAATTAAAGCGGGAGGAACTGCACTAATCAAGGAACTACATAAAATGATAAGTGCTATATGGAGAAAGGAGGCACTTCCAAAAGAATGGAAAACCTCAATAATAGTTCCGGTTTATAAAAAAGGCGATAAATCGGACTGTAATAATTAACGCGGAATCTCATTACTCCCAATATGTTACAAAGTACTGAGTAATATCCTGCGAACTCGCCTAAGCGTACATACGTAGATGAAATAATTGGAGATCACCAATGTGCATGTAGAAGAAATAGATCCACGATGGACCAGATTTTCGCCTTGAGACAAATCCTAGAAAAGAAATGAGAATACATTGGGATTGTCCACAAGTATTCATTGATTTTAAGAAAGCTTATGATTCTATCAAAAAGGGAACTATACAATATCCTAGTACAATTTGGAATTTCGAAAAATCTTGTTCAACTAGTGAGGATGTGTCTCAGCGACCCCATAAGCAGAGTATAGATAGGTAATAATTTGCCAGCGGATTGAAACAAAGTGATACCGTGTCATTACTTTTTAACTTTGCGTTAGAATATGCGAATCAAAAAATAAAAGAGGACTAAAAGGGAATAACACTGAATGGCTTTAATCAACTGTTCGTGTACGCGGATGATGTAGATTTAAGAGAAGATGATGAACTACTCTAAATAGTACCGATGTCTTAGTAGAAGTTTGCGATGAGATAGGTCTACAGGTAAACATAGAGAAAACAAAATACATTAAAACAAGCCGAAACAATAGGATGAAGGAAACAGATACATAACAATGAAGAATGAGGACACGGAAAAAGTAAACAAATTTAAATATTTGGGAGCATATGTAACAAGCAAAAACTAAATCACGGAAGAAATAAAAAAAATTGCTTAGCATCGGACAACAAATGTTTCTACTCAGTCCAGAAACTCCTAATCTCGCGATTATTATAAAAAAAAAAGTTGAAATTGAAAATATACAGAACGGTTATTCTACCGGTAATACTCGGTTGCGAAAGTTGAGAGTTCACCCTAGCAGATGAACATAAATTACAAGTGTTTGAAAATAATGCCTTGAGAAAGATACACGAGCCGAGATGACTGGAGGAGACTGCATAATGAAGAATTTCACGGATTATGACTCACCCGATGTTT
This sequence comes from Lepisma saccharinum, assembly GCA_022664845.1. Classification (NCBI taxonomy): domain Eukaryota; kingdom Metazoa; phylum Arthropoda; class Insecta; order Zygentoma; family Lepismatidae; genus Lepisma; species Lepisma saccharinum. The sequence goes on along the minus strand of JAGDQP010014317.1, from coordinate 30,278 downwards.
TAAGAATAATGAAATCGCGACGACTAAGGTGGGCAGGCCCTATAGCTCGGATTGGGAAAAAACGAAGATTATATTTCGTCGTGGTTGGTAAATCGAAGAGAAAGAGACCGTTGGGAAGACCGAGACAACGTCGGGAGGATAATATTACAAGGGGTCTTCGAGAAGTAGGGGTTTGTGATGAAAATGGGCTTGATCTTGCTTAGAATAGAATCCTATGGCGAATGTTTCTTACTGCGGAGATGAACTTGAAAGTTCCGTAAGCCAAAGAGTAAGTAAGTAATATTTAAAATACCCTCAAAGCAGATCAACGCAAAACATTTAATATTCTTTCTTGTGCTATTATTCCGACATTCATTTATGTTTAATTTGGACGCGAAACATGAAATATTACGGAAATACAAAGAACTAATGACTCAACGAACTTCGATCCTTTTCGAAATATATATGGACACACTACTGTCTCATAACTTCTTGATCTAATAAGTTATTTTATATTCTATCAATTCACTCTCCCTCTTTAGGCACCGTGATAGTTTAGTTAACAATAAGAGATCTTCCAGTCCCGTTCATGCCGCCCGTGTCCAGAAATAAATTCTCAGGAACTACACGGTGTAAATAGGTGGCTGAAGTGTCGTTGGAAAGGTCTTGGCAAGACCAGCTAAGAGCCGCCGGAACCTTCCTTATTGGTGAAGTGAGTCAGTGTTCAAATCTATTTTCTTAATTCAATTTTTCAAACTGCTTCCATTACGTTATACCTAACTTCACCTAACCTGGCATAAATATTCGACACAATACAAAAATACTGTGGGTGTCACCGTCCCTAGTAACCCAGTTGTCAGTGTTGCTAACCTATTTAAAATATGTTTACTTTTCAAATTCATGGTTCCATACTGTTGGACGTATCCGCATCAAACTTGACATAAATATTCTCCGACAAAATAGAAAAATATTCTGGGTATTCCCGTCCCTAAGTACCCCAGTTATCAGTGATGGCAACCTATTTTAAAAAAATGAATTAATGTGTGTGTGTTACTTATACATGTCTACACACATGCATTGACTTATACCAAATTTTGTATGTATGTGGATTGGGTAATGAGACAGGTCGTAGATGAAGTCATGGTCAAGTATCGCGCCATAGTTAACAGTGTTTACTTCTTGAACTACATTATTGCAATCGGTCATATTCTTTGCTTCTGTATTGGTTTAGTAACTTTATTTTCTTTATTGCTTTTTGAAGAAAACGACGTATTGTTACTCTGTATCCGCAGAACTGTGAGTCCTTCCGTATGCAGTTCCTTACTTTCATCTACATTGGTCTGAACTAACAAGGCCACTTTCGACACGACCGACACTTCCCTCAAGACGGGTAAACTTCCTTCTGTCTGGCACAACACTGTATTAGATGGCACATTAGTTTATATATCTGCATTGCCTGCTCGGAAGAGGTTTTGACATTCAATTGTGCATAACTGTATATACGTTTTGAATATTTGCATCTTGTTTGCAATCATTATAGTAGGAGTTTCTTTTGAAACAAATTAGATAAATTATAATCTGCTATAGATGTACTTTCATGTAAGTTTCGCTTAGGTATGACGAAACTATTATTGTTGGTCGTATTTGGAAGTTCTACTTTATTATCCACTTGCTTTCACGAAGGTAATGTAATATGTATTTGTTCATTACCTATGCTACATGCCTCCTACTGCTTTAACTTGGAAATTCGATTATTAAGATGATTCCTAAAGAATGTACGTGAGCTTAAATTAGAAATTAGGCAATGACTCTACTATCGTATTACTAGGTTGTTCGCAAATAAAGTCTGAAATACACAATGTCCACATTCAACTCTCCCTGCCCCTTATTGTACGGGTCCGATGGAACCGTCAGATAACGTGTTACAGTGCTATGTGTAACATGTTAGAACGGCGTGATTTACGGGTCATTTTGTTGCACGAGTTCCAACTGAGACATACGGCAGCAGAAATGCATCGTAATGTGGTGATGGTATACAGCGGAGACTTCAAAACGGACAGTGCATCACTGATTTGAAAAATAGTGTGCCGAGAATCAGTTTCTAAGACGAAGAAAGTAGAGGACGCAGATCCAGGGTGGATAAAGACGCTTTAAAGGCGCCACCAGCGTCAGGAAACTTCCTGACCATCTACAGTAAACAGGGAAAGTGAAAACTGAACTTCTGGAAAATCTGTTGGTTAATCACCACAATGAGCTTCTACTACATTGTGTGAATCCTGTACGATAATCGAAAGCGAGATGGGCAGTGACTGGAACTTCGTGAACCCTCCGAACACTTTCCGAAATCAAAGTTGACACCACAAAGGTTGTGTAATGTGGAGAACAGTACTGGGTGTCTGTCACTATACAAGTTCTTTCTTCCTGGTGAGGTCATTATCGCTGTCACATACTGTGCAGACACTGACGAAATGCACGGATAATTTTGTAAACAAAGTGGAGCTCACATGTTTTACCGCCAGACTTCAGTAGCGGGAGTCCTTTTTTGGTGAATTATGCGGGCTTGAACTCGTCTCGCCGAAACCTTTCCAACATCTTAACCACCTTCGTAGCACTAGAAGTTCTTGAGATGAAAGATAGTGGGGGAAATGGGGTTCCCCCTATCCCAGGACCCAATCTAGATGATCTATCTATACGGTTTTGAACTCTTCTAGCCGATACCGTTCAAACGAAACTTCAACCACCTTCGCAGCCCTACTAGTTCCTGAGTTATACGTTACTAGGTGAAATGGATCCCGTCACCTATCTCGGAACCCAGTCATCTAATCTGGATGACTTATACGGGTTTGAACTCGTTTCGTTGACACCTTTCAAACGACATATCAACCACTCTAGTAGCCTTTGTAGTTCCTGAGTTGGAAGTTACTAGGGGAAGGGGGGAATCATCTCCGGCTCACTCACTCAATCTAGATGATCTATACGAGATTGAATTTGTCTCGCAGATACTTTTCCAACGACACCTCAATCACCTTCGTAGACCTTGTGTTAAAGCCTGTCGACAGACAAACGAACTTAGCGGTTGAACAAGGCTTCTCAGCACTTGCTGCTGCTGAAGCCTAAAAGCAGCTGTCGTTGGTTCAAACGAAAGATACTCTGCTCTCAACAAATAACGATAAAACCCACGTGACAAAAATTACGGAACAGGATAGCGGGCTGACGTATAAAATAGTCCCAAACCTTTCATATTCCCCAGACTTAACACCGAGAGGCTACTATATGTTTATACATCCAGGTCACTTCTTGAAAGAAGGATGTTCAAAAAATGATAGTGCAGAAAGTGTCTTCCGAGACTCATGGCTTCACGGGAACAATGATTTTTAGGACCGGGATTGAGAACCTTATGAATCGTTAAGAGATGTGTAACTGCAGATGGAGACTACTTTGAAAGAAGCAGGTATGTTTAATGCATTCCAAAACTGAGTAGTAAAGTAAGGTACAAAAACAACTACAGTGAAACAGTTACCGTATGATGACTTCATCCTGATGTGTAGTAACACCTGATTGTATGCTGCCATATGCTTCTACGAAAGTTACTCTCCAGGTAGGTTAGTATTTATCTAAGTTGATCTTCCAAGAATAATTTGGTTACCCCAACTTCCCGTATCGATATAATTAATAGATACCGGAACTGTAACTGTTCTCTCTTATTTATCCTGTCATATCTAATGCCTAATTGCCTTAAAGCGAAAACTCAAACTACACTGTCCCTTATTTTTCAACCAAAGCTTCACCTTCCTTAATGGTGAGTCACTTCGTGCCATTCGTGACGTACTGAACTTACTAATAGTGACGTCATCTGAAATACTGTATAATATATTATTTGTTTGCGAGCTATTTTCAGCATTATTTTTTTTTTTATACAGCGATTTTTAGGTGATTTCGCTAGCTGCAAAGGAAGCCAATAACCACACCCGAAACAACGTTTTCTGGAATAAATACTACTCATTGCGAAGCTATTTTCAATATAATTACGTAACTTCAAAAACAGTATACGTACGATATTTTAATATGATTAATTACTTTACTTACAGCACAAAACCTTGTACTTCTGATGTAAAATCTATTTACATGAAATACATATCACTAGCATTGGTCGTCAAGTTGATCAAACTTTAGGCTATTTTAATAGCAAACTTCTTTACAAGCACTCGTGTTCTACTGCCATACGTTAGGTTACAATAGGTTTAATAAAATTCACTAATAAGGTTTTCTGAATCTTATAACTGTTACATGCATCTAACCTAATAATGCAAATAACTTTCAAGAGATACGACATTTATAATTAATTATTATGGTGTAACTCCACATGGTTATCTTCACGGCTCTCCATTCTACCTTAAACAAGCATCCGTATTCAATGCCATGCATCTTTCATATTTGCCTGTTGCCAGGCCATGCGACACTTCCTGTACTTGTCTAGCACTACCATCAATGTATGAACGTTACTTCCAAAACATTCAATATTCTTCTATCTGCTATTATTCCCCCATTAATTATTCCATTTTAACATCCAAGCACGAAAAATCAAACAAATATAAAACAAGGAACCAACAATTCAACAAACTTTGATATTTCTCGAAACCTCTATGGACATATTACTGTCTTATAACATCTACACCCAATACGTTGGAGTAGTTCCAAGTATTACAAAATCATTCAAAGGGTGGTATGGGGTTCAAGCTTTGTTTATTTTTTTTTTTATTTTTTTTTGACAGTGGGGTAGAGGGTTCAGAATAATGCTTAAGTAAGTTCGCTTAAGAACATATTAGTATTCATTAAAAGATTTTAAGTTTTTTGGACTATGAAATAACGATAAAAATCTTACGAGCACAAGGGGAGGGGGTTGAGTTTCTGCTTATTTTTGCTAATTACAAAACTGTGCTTACGTAATACTTGAACGACCGCTTTCTGAGATACGTGCTTGCACGCTAGAGGCGATGATTCTTTTGTGAATTTCAATGAAATATTTATTTGAGACAATAATGCAAAATCTTGTGAATTTCAGTGGTGCCTTATAATTCTTACAATTAGTAAAATACAAATATCGATCTTTAGCTGTTATCAACTCCGAAGATATCACAAGCAAGTACATGCATGCACACAAACTAATTTCATTAAAAGTAACGTCATCATGGACTATTCGATAATTAACTTTATTTTGTATGGTAAAAGTTCAGTAACTACTGACTTAGGCCATTCTCTATTATGTGAGTTTAATGCATTTACAAATAATTTTCCAAAAATCCATGCGTTAGGCGGGATTCGAACCCGCAACAACATGGATGGCGACCCAGCCCCGGCCTAGACTGTTCTAATCTAGGAGTTAGCTTCTAGGAACAGAATCAATTGTTAACAAGAGATCATCTAAACCACGTTCCGGTTTGATCAGAAATAATTGTTATGAGCGGTAATATCGCTGTAACAAACGTCCGTCCCAGCTTCCAGTTTGAACCCACAGTATGGTTCGAGTACGCAGGCCACCATGCGATGCCATTGCCCATTAAAGTTGACTTTCTCCATCACTTCATATTAAATCCATGATAATTAGATTTCAGAACACTTTACTACTTTCAACAATAAACCTTGTCTACACGAAGAGTGAACAATAAAAAATAATAATGGAAATCACCGTCCTATTTTGATACTGAAGTTTGCTAAACCTTCCAAAACAGAAACAACGCCCAAAGTAGAAAGATGTGATCATTTCAGGACTACATATAATAAACGATGTGGTGTAACAGACGACAAACATCTGATATACAGCATAAAATTAATGGATATGAGTCAAGATTATCTGCAATCATAATAATAATGTCCAAATAGCATTCCTCTGGCCTCAACCTCAGTAGCTAATGTCTGCTGGTACTGAACACCAAGATACTCCGCTCTTCGTGCAGAGCTTGAGGGAACTTTTTGCGAATTGTACTTTACGAAAGTGTTAGTTCATTTGCACTAATAAAGAAAAACGTTAGACTACTCATCAACGCCGGTAAGCACTGATGTACACTACAAAACTAACACTTATCCAAGCACACCACAAATAGTAACTTATTCCAAATGAAAACCCACCTTCGGATTCATGTGGCTATATTGCTGATCATATCACTAACGAGCCTAAAACTTTTAATTTGTAAATATTTTCTTTTCCTTCTTTTTTTAACAATACCTTCTTACGTTTACCATTCCAGTTGATGACACGAAAATAGTATCAAAACGTTGAATCTACGATTGTGTTATTCAAAACACTGGAGATACGTTTTTACGTGCATGTTACAGGAGAACGTTTCTGGATATTTTCATCTTCTTAATAAAATATGCGACCCCAATAAACTTGTATTTTGACTCCAACAAAGATGTACGTACAGAGCAGACAGAACAAGTACTTACGTGGAACATTATATTGTGGTAATAATGCATAAAACCACTTTAGCATACACAAATTACAACACTTTCATAATCAATACGCAGGAAGAGGTGAAAGGAAGACTGGAGGAATTCTGGAACTTAATATTATGCTATGACTTCAGAACCGGTAGATAGCCTGAGAAGTATTTCTAAATCTTAAAAACAATTTTAAACAAAACATTGTCAAATTTCTTTAAAACACATTTCAATATGACTTTATTTGAAGTGACTGGGTAAAAGTAATCTATTCGTTCCATATAAACGTGAAATAGATTTATTGCAACTTGAATCGTGAATGATTGTCATAGGAAGTACTGATATAGCACATGCCAAAGAATGAAGTATCATTCAAGATTTCCTGTAACAACTGAAGCACCCAAGAAATGTTGTGCTCAAACATGATACTGCTTTGCATCTTCCGAAAGACGTATAGTTATATATAGAATCACTGCGAGTTAAATTATTATTAAAAATAAAGGTATCATTATCAATAATAATATTTACAAGATCTTTCAAAACAACTACCGCTTATTGATAAATAACAAGTGCAATACATATAACGAGTTGACAATAAAATAAAAAAATCACAGCCACAATACTCTCTTAATAATAACGGCACATCAATTGCGAATAAGAAAATACAAAATGACTTCAACTGAGCATTACCTGAAGAATTGTTTCAAAATTGAATGTCAGTCCGTTCCAAAGAGTAAACTCTCCACTAGAAGCTCCTGTCACTAATCTTCGACCTTCAGGAGTCCACGCTAAACAAAATATTGGACACCTCATTTTATTTGTAGCAGTTTTCACGAACCTTGTAGTCACTGAATTAATTGCATTGTCCACATAACTAGGTGGAGGGTATAGTTCAGGATAATAACACAAATCAGGTTGAAGAGCCCGATAATCCCTGAAGTCCCGCTGCCACACTCTTCCCTGGAACACAATAATTTTTCCAATAAATACGTGTAAAAAAACATTATTTCAAAAATCTAAGCCTACTTGTATTTTTTATTCCATCATATGCACACAACGCCTAAATCAAATAATTCTACTTGGTAACAAAAATAATCAGGATCTCTTCTAAAAACTAGATTCTGATTAGTGCACACGTTAGAATGAAATCATCATTATCACAAGTACAGGACATTAACGTCCAAAGAAATAAAAGGAAGGAGTATGAAACTGTTTGTTATATTCTATACATTACTGGTTTTTCTCATTTGCGAAATACAACTAGAGTTCACTACGAATTATAAGAAGGTTTTGTTAAAAAAAAAATCACAAACAGTTCGAAGTATCAAATTCAACTAGATACACCATCAGGAAGAGACACGTAAAAAAAAAAAACAACGATGACGGAAGAAGTACGTACAAAAGAAGTCAAGTACAAATCTGTATACATTCTTTTTTTTTTAAAAAAAAAAAGCTTTTACGTGTTGGTTCCTGAGGATGTATCCAGATGGATTTAAAATGGCAAACGATGTTGTTATTGTTCTTCACAAAAACATGGGGGGAGGGCTAATTACAGGTAAATATATTTATTGTTCACACTTCGAATTTTACAGCCTCCTTGCGCATCATGGTTATAGCAAGTTCGAGTTCACTAAATTCTCTCTTAACAAGATATACTCCTCGAACCATGACAGAATCTTGATCAAGCTTAGTATGCAAGTCGAGTATAACTTAGAAAAATACATGTTAGTGAAACTACTTTAAAACAAACAAAATAAAACTTTCAAATTTACAGTAAAACCTCTGTTTAAAAGTAGACCAATAAAGATAAGTTACAAACATTCACAACACTATGTAAAAGTGATTTAGTAAGGCCCAAAAAATCATATCATCAACGGGGCAAAATTTAGAATTATTATTATTATACAGTTTCATTCAATGATGTACACTAACAATTGTTAACACACTGTCACTACTGTTGTTAGCCACATAATGTTCCCACAACAATAAACAGTAGTTACTAAGAAATGTTTTCAATATTTTAGTTTTCGAAGTAATCTTATTTCGATCATACATCCTGAATAGTCAGTGAAATACTCATCCCGGTTCCTTTGATGATCTACACCTACAGTAGATCGCCAACCATGCGAGACCAGGCGTATCCCACTGGCATTCAAGATGTATACTATATATTGGTACGGCTGTAGAGAGCACTAACATTTAAAATTTGTGAACTCCTTACAAGTCCTGTCTTTGACATTTAGTCTCTCATACTAGGTCGCTTACATTAATTACATCGAGGGCAACGGCGGGAAGGGAGTCGTCGCCTTTGGAATAAAACCCGCCGGAGGAAATCTCAAGGGAATTAGATTTCTTATCCCGATGTAATGAGACCTTAGGCGATGAGGACCTATACCATAGCAATGTACTGAAATGATCTCCCTAAGAACTAATTGAAGTGTTCTGCTGGATGGATTATAATAAGAGACGTCTACTAGGCCCGGCAAAACTCCAGTAGATGAATCTAAAAAATCAAGACTCAATGGGAGAGATTTCACTGAAGTTTCAACTTCTTTTGTAACACAAGCGGACACACAGAATTCATGAAACATTTTTAGAACACAAATATAATCTTTTCGTAGCAGTATTGCATATTTTCTTCAACTTCTACTTTTCTTTACCTTGTCTTTATTAGTTTTCCCCTCTTCTTTCTACTTATACAATGTGTCTACTGTTTTAATACTCAAAGGAAGCAGGGAAACGTTGGTATCCCATCGTACACAATTTGTTGAGTGATCGCTAAGCATTGGGACTACAATCGAGAACGGAACAGCAAGTAATAAACATACATTTATTCAAGGTTCTACCTTACATCAGGTCAGAGTTCATCAATTTTTGTACGAGATGATCAGGTTACGATTCAAAGTTCCCCGCCTAGTGACAGAACTAATACGAGGAAATTATATGAAATCAATCTGCTCTCTATAGGACAATACTAATCTCATCCACAGCTCGTCTACATTACGCAGGGGCACATCGCGAGTAGGCAATGAAATAACAGAATAGAATGGTTCACTGATGTAACGCGATTTTATCTGCAGTCACGAATGGTCCAAAAATTGTGTTAAGGTGTTCTGAAGAAAACCATTAAACATTTATTGTGAAGGAATTATTTCAGGGTGGCGTAGCAAGCATGGTCTTAGTGAAACATTGGGCCTTTACAGCGCATCGGTATGCTGACGAAATCTTACAAGAGCACGTTGTACTCTTTGTTCATTTATTGGGATGATTTTCTACTTATATCTGACAATGTATAACCACATGTGGCGCGATGTGCTCAACGTTATCTGAATCAGGTGTGTACTGAATTTATGAAACCATCTGCTCGATAGCCCGATGGCCGGATCAGACCACAATCAAATATTCGTGACATGTTTTGGGACGAATATTGCATTAGTATTGTCCAGACACTTCAGAACTCCGGAAGGGACATCCAGAAGAACGAAAACCTATTTTTAAACAAAATATTGAGGCTCTACTCACGATCATGACTCAATTGAATTGAATTTAGTCATGGCCTTTAGGCATCTATGACTCATGCCAAGGATCATGCTTGAGACATTCACACAAGTTTTTGGCCCAAAAAGTGGCAACAGTACAAAATTCTAGACAAATGTAGGAAAGCAAAAGACATGCTTTCAGTAATTAAATGTCAGAAAATCTTAGTAATATTACTCATGTAAATTAATCTTGATATCGCACTTTACATGCGACTCGTGGAAATATAATCAAATGTAGATCAAAAGGGCTTCTGTTTAACCAACAGTATTTTCAACTTGTAATTAAGTGTTGAATACTTTGGAACAAAAATGGAAAATAAATTTTAATTTCGCCCTAAAATCGAATTGCTGCGGCTTTTGTTCCGATTAGCGTATCTTGTCTACAAATGGTACCAAGATTTAATGTTACTATGCTTTCTTTATTACAAGTAAACGCTGTGCTACGAAACATCTTTACCCACTACATTAACTAAAGTCGAGGGAAACTGATTCGACCACGCCAGTAAATTGTTTCTGTAAATTTGAAGGTGTGATTTTAATTCTGATCATTCTCAGGCACCAAAATACGTTACGAACGTGAGACTTCCACGGAACACACCAGGAATGACAGAAAACGACGAAATAGAGATCAAAATGTACGGAAAACTGAAATATTTACAAAAGAATTCCACTGGAGCAAAAATGTCTCCAATGAATTAATAAATAAATGCAAGTTAAACACAGAATGACAACAAATTACTTACTTTTCTGTGGTAATATAAAATATATTTGGCGATATAGGGAAAGTTAAAAGACATAAAAAGTAACCATATAAGACAATGTATAAACATCAGTAATGCAATTATCAAAACTTCTAGTATCACCCCAGCATCAATACTAACAACAATAAAACTAACTACCACGAGGGAATGGGTGGACTTGCGCCTGACAGTGGCCATGCTTTAACAGAGTTACGGATTTTTTAAATTAGAACTTATTCTAGAAAAACAAATATCTGATTGTCCTTAAATACAGGGTGTCCGACCTAAAAGTGTAATAAAAGAAAATGTCACTGAAGTATAGTAAGTTATATTACTATACTTTTTTAACAAATATACTTACCAAGCAGTAATTCATATATATTGTTTTTGTGTATCTATTTTTCTATTGTGTTTGTGAAGTTCCTGTACTCCTGTCCCAGCATTCTACTATGTAAGTATTCATTTTTCCCTACCTTTTTTTACCATCTTATATATATATTTACTGTCTGACCTAGTGCCCCGCTGGTCTAGTGGTTACCGTCGCTGACTTCTGATCATGGAGTCCCGGGTTCGATTCCTAGCTCTGTCAAGGGATTTTTTTCCAAAGCAAAGAGTCTGGAATGGTGCCCACCCAGGATCGTGATACAATTGGGAAGCTGCTGTGAATAAAAGGCAGTGGTGATCACAGTTAAGAGCTTCGACTCTGCCAACACGTCTGATCAGCGTTGGAGCAGTAGACCAACTCCTCCCTCCAGGAGAGGTCTCATCCAGCAGTGGATTGAATATGGCTGTGAATTATTATTAATTATTTACTGTCTAGTAAATCTGAAAATTGAGCAGTAGCGCTCGTTTCTTAATTTTCGTTAAATGTTTCTCATTTCGGTTTGTAATCCAGCTTCATAAATAAATCCAAATTAAACTTGCAACTCAGTAAACGCAATCTTACATGAACCACATCATGAACATTGATGTGGTTCGGATGATAATTTCAGAATTTGAAGTTCCACACTTGCGTGTCAGAAAGATTTCCATAGCATTCTGATTTTTTGTTCTCCCCCTTTCCCTCGTATTAACTGAACGTTCTCCATTGGGTGTCCTCGTGCTCTTCGGTCAATGGTAACGAACTTCTTGTTTTCCATAGTTGATTGTACTATTTCGTACTGGAACCATACGTCAAAATGTTATTTAATCCAAGGTCACCCTTCTGGCAAAAACAACGTGGTACGTGTCACAGATTTTGACTCTGTAAGCTAGAAATAACGAAATCTTCCGTTGTGACGGCCAATACCGTCTCCTGACGGCAGGCAAAGTCCAGGTATGAGGTATGAGGATGAGCGGGTGACGGTCGCAACATCCGAATGGCGGGTGAGAAAATGTTCGCACATGCTCTTGACACCATACACAAGCCACTTCATTATTGGCAACGAGTGTTAACAATTGTTTTATTATACATTTAAGACGGAACCCTGTACAGCATAATTTCATAAAGACAACTCAGAAATGGTAAATAGAAATTGTTCACTTTGTGTTACTATTGTACTTACCTCTAACATTTTGATAATTGAAGAATTATAATCAACAGTCTTTCGCATAACACTTTTCCGTAGTCGCTTTCCATCAAATTCATTGTCAGGTCCCGGCCTCGGATAGGGTCTATAAGGCTGATAGAAATGCATTCGCGGAGTCTTGTCCTGTAACGGGAAGCGGGAGGTGAACTGTGATTGCTGTGGAATAGGTGGCGGAGGGACCGCCATATTTGGCAACGGGGGAGGCGGATGGTGGAACTGCATCATCTTGACTATTTGAAGTTTCCTTTCAAATGCATCAACAAAGAATTACCTGTGAAGAAAACAAAAAAATATATAAATAGATACATAAGTAAGGTTAAGATGCAAAATAACTTGAAAATAATCATGTTTGCTTGTTCTTGAGATGAAAAAATTTCAAATAGTTTACCATTTCTTGGACCACCATCTATCATACAAGCTTTGAGAACAAAAGTCTGACAAAAAATATACTCCAATCCTTGCCCACGTATAAAAATAAATAAATAATAATCAAGGATACAGAGGAAAAGGGATGAGGGTTACAGTGTTATTGTGGTCTAGCATTGATACAGAAGTTCATGGAGTCAGTAGAAATTGCTACAAGATGACAGCTCCGAGATACTGACCTACTAAATTACATGTATGCAACAAAATAGCGACTGCTAACCTAAAACGTGTTATCCTCCCCCTCCCCTCTCAGAAGTACAATTAATGTACCTTCATCTTTCATTTCCTGCGTTCTTCAATTATCCAAAAGATGTCTGCTTCCTGAAAAGATGTTTATGTCCCGATGTCACAAATAACCTCTACCAAACAGAAGTATGAGTTAAAAAACATTATCACTGGTACCCCAAAATTTTATGCTGTATTCTGGACATATTTATTAGAAACAGCATTGCTGGAAATAAATTTAGCAATAGAAGGAAACGATATAATATATTTTAGGTTGGAATCAGCTCAAATGATTTTCATAATTTCTCTTCATTTTTTGAGTTCAAATTTAAGTGTTATTTGTATGACTGTTTCCCCAAGTAATAACTATGCTTTTCTGTGGTTCTATAAATTTGATTTCCCAATAATTGATAATCTAATTATCAAAAAACAAAAACACTTTTTTTTCGGATTGTGAAGAAACTCCTTAACAGGAACAGAATGTACCAGAACATTTTAAATACGTAGTGTGTAATATTTAATAGGCAAAAAGTTAAGATTAACAGGGTTCGTTAAAACAAGGTCGTTTTAGTATCACTGCTATTCCGCTAACTTGTGACTGGTTCACTGGGAAGGTAGAAAAGGTTGACTTTTTAAAATACGCGCACGACATACCCTGGAAAGACAATGCCTTTAACCTGAGGAAGCAATTGCATCTTCTGTTCGAAACGTAATTATAACATCGCAAATTCTAGAAGTTAAACACCCCACCAGTAACAATCGAAGGATAACACATTGTCCAGCTTACTTCAATTTACAAAGTACTTTTGTAAAAACAATACGACAGTAAGGAATTATCTAATTCCTACGGTCTTCTGATTTACGTCGCAGACTGGCACTTGGAAGGAATGTAAGCCCAAATTCTGCTGACGGTCATCCTCATTGAAATTTTACTTAGTTCCCATAAATTACACCACGCGAACCGCTAGTTGATACCTAGATTACAAACGTTTGGGCCGCTACCTGAAGGAAATGTGTCAGCTTTTCGTCAAACAACAGCTATTTGAAATTTCAGATGCTACAGGGTATCCCCGAAATAATGACGCAAACTTCGGGAGGTAATTATTGAAATTAAATCAAGAAAAAAAGTTCCTTTGAAGGAATTCAGAAATCTGATTAGTTTCGGAGCTACATGCGTTTAAAGTAGTGGAAGCATCGTCACAAATAACGTCATATCTCGACAAGTAATGGTATAAGCGGTGTTGGCCTAGCAAATCACACTCGAAGTAGTAGCCAATAAATCTATTTTGGCTAGGTTTATGATTGGCGAATGCAGCTTATGTTTTTTAAACCATTTAATTTCTTGACAATGAAATTCTTGGGTTGCGAAACCTGTCTATGCAGCACTCCGTCAATCAAAAACATTGCTTAAGTACATGTATCGGGTACAAATGGAATTTTATTTTATTTATGGCCTTTAGGCATCTCAGGCTCATGCCGGGATAGGGGAAGGGAAAGGATGCGGAACGGTATCTGCCAGGGCCTGAGAAAAAACCTGTCAGGATGATCGGCTGTTGGGATTGAACCTATGAACTCCCGAATGCTAAGCCAACGCTCTACCACTGAGTCACAGCCGCTCGGTATGTATGTATCGGTTACTAACTACATCGAGTGTAATTTGCTATGTCATCATGTCGAGCTATGACGTCATTTGTGACGATGGCGCCGTGACTTTCACCGTTTGTATCTCCGAAACTAATCAGATTTCGGAATTTCTTCTTGTTTTAATCACCTCCCAAAGTTTGCGCCATTATTTTGGGAACACCCTGTATAAACTGATTTCTGCGAAAGAAACAGGACCACCATAAAAACTACGAATGACAATACCCGGAAATTACCGGGAACCCGGTTCCACGTGTAATACTAGCAATAAAGGTTTACATGAGATCGCTAGTTCAGGATGGTGATAATGGTCGTTCTGCCCAGAGGCTGGTCCAGAACCGAAGGTCCCTGGGTAAGGTGAACTGATGATCGTTTACGACTGCCTTCCATCACATGAGGATAATGCCCTAAAGGAAGGGACCTACAGTTTATCGTGGGTTCCGAACGACTTACGTTCCCACCGGGAACCGAACACGGGGTTCTTTGAGTGAAAAGCAGTGAGCGTTGCCACTCACCCAGAAATATAGATAGTTTTAGTTGGATTAGAAATGTATTCAGCAGTAATATTATTTAGCGTTGACGGTTGAAAATATTGCAGACAACTACTATTAGGATATGGCAATCGACCAGAGCTGTCGACAAGTGCTTTCAACTTGTTATAAAATTACGTACTATACTTGTTAGAGGTTTACATTCAACTGCCTACTGTCAATATATGCGGTTTTACATACGCTACATTGTTTGCATTTCTACACACAGTAAAATAAAGGTGAATCCGCTCTCCATTATAAGAACTATAGATGAACACTTCTAGTGTGTGTTCCTTCGACCAAATTTCACCATACGCCGCAATAACATGCTACGTCTTTAACTTGCTTACACCTTGCTTTTCTTTAAATAGACAGGAACACAAATTTTACCATTTCTGGAAGTATTTCAATATGTGAGAGAGTAAGCAGGAAAAACAAAGTGACTTTGTAAGAGGCAAATTATACAGTAGTAGCAAAACCTTGAAAAGTTTCGCAAAGACCCAATTCAGATTCCAGCAAACGTGCACTCTCGACAGATCAAGCAAATAGATATTCCCACTAAACTAAAAGCAAACCAAGGCTGGTCATGTAGACAAGGGTTTCAACTTATTCGACTACTCAACGGCCTTAAAAAGATCGCTAGCAAAATATTATGACACAGCTGAAAAGTTTGGCTGATTAGTTGTTTTGAATACCATAGCTATTTTAAAACATTTTATGCCACTTGTTCGATCATCTTTCGTCACTAATAATTGATTTGCTACAAAAAAATTAATGCACTGTTTAAATCAAGACTTGAGACGGCCCTCCCCCTCCTCCCCAAAAAGAATTTAACTGAATTTTTATTTAAGTCTTTTCGGTAACTTTGGTTCAGCCCGTATGGATGATGATGGGAGGAATGAAGAAAGTGGGAGGAAACAGGAGAACCCCGAGAAAACCCACGCACACGGGGTTTGTGCACCACAAAACTCACATGGCATGAGCTGGGATCGAACCGAGGACCCTAAGCGCCAGGGGTAAGCGCTCTACCACTGACGCCTATCCTCCATCACCGATATCCAATATATGGTCTCACCCCTCTAGCCATTTTCGACTTACCAGGGTGTTTCCAGACTTCTGCATCAACCAGTAGTTATAAAATCTCTTTTTAAGTTCGTTTTTCTGATAAACAGTTAAAATTTACAACATTGAAATCAGTGATAACTTTGTAACCCTTCGTTCTTGGTGAAAAATGGTAACAGTGACTCAGAAAGAAAAAAAATCTCTTTCATTTTGTACACCTGTAAAATTTCTGTACGGGTCACGGGTTTATGAGATAAATGCAAAAAAATCATTTTTGCTGCAGGGTTTCTTTTTATCCTAAATTGTATTTTCCCTGGACTATAATCGTGTAATCTGCCCTCAGCAATTTCTATGTTTCAATAGGCGAAGCTAACGCTCATTAACCTTGGAGTTTATTCAGGCGTACAAAGCTATTTTATAGCAGATGCACGTTGTATTCTTCGTGTTTATGAACATATAAATATCTTAGAGTGAAAGAACGGAAGTATAATTGTGCTTACACTAAAGCTTAAGTCACACCACTAATTTTAAGTTTATAACTAAACACACAAAATAAGTTCAATAATTTTATCATAGTACTTATATTAATTTACATAGGGTACATATTTCTGAAGGTCACGTACACTTCGATCAGCACGTTCACCAACATATTGATACAACATTGTTCACTATACACTAAAGTGAACATTGTTCACTCTTAACAAGTAAAGATTCTTTCCTAACAATCGAGGATCTAGACATGGCATTATGTTCTGAAAGTACACGACCAGAATAGTATAAATGTGAAATCCTAGCGGCAGACGGCAAAGGGTATAGAAGTTATGAGAGGTTAAAGGTAACAGTGCAGTCTACGGAAAAACATATATTTGCCACATACAAGAAATTTCTATTGATTGAAGCCTTTTCAAACAAGCACACGTAATTTATCACACACCAAGAAAAACATTATCGCCTATATATTAAAAAGCAGACTACAAAAACGGCTTTATTTCCACTTGAAACTCTTCACATGTTATGGGAAATCAGTTCACACGTTGAACACTGACAATGTTTTTGGATTAACTATTGATGTGTAGATCCGAAAGGATAGCATGAGTCATACAAACACTCTGCTCGCAGTGTGTACACTTCACAAAAGCTAATTTGTCACACTTGAAGCACTTGTCGTCGACGGTGGAGTCAAAGCAGAAGTCATGTGGAGAAATCCACGCTTAAGGCTCATCATCAAGGTAGCCAGCCTTATAAAAAGCAAATCTGATCATGTTCCTGAATTGTGGTGCCGAGAACTGGAACAAGTGAATGACTGAGCCTTCAAAACCTTGTCGCGATGGCCAAATTTGGTCTGGCGTCTCCGAAATCACAGTGTCAGTAATGTACCTGATGAACGATTTATATTGGCCAAAGAAGTGAACGTCCAAAGGCTGAATAAGACCAGTACATCCGCCGGGAATGAGACGCTTTGTAAGGTTAACGGAGTCAAAGACAGTTTGACTGAAAAAACTGTCATCCTTATTTGGTGACCATGAGTCCAGAAGAGCTTTCGAACGATCAGCAGGGATATTCGGCCAAAGGCGTTCCTGATAAAAGCGTGACAAGTCGGCTTTGCTCATATTTGCTGTTGTTTTTCCTGCGAACGCTTTGATGTTAGGAGGATCGTCAGGTTTCGGTGCCGGGAAGACTCCTGATGCTTCGGATACCAGAACATACATAGGTCTCATGATTTCTCCTGTCATTGAGATGACTGGGAAGATATGAGTGGGTAGTTTCGCTGATAGATCCAACAGACAATCGCTAATATATATTCTGAAAGTACACAACCAGAATAGTAAATCTGGAATCCTAGCGGCAGACAGCAAAGCGTATAGAAGTTATGAGGACAAAAGCTGATTTTTCAAGATAGATGGCGCTACGAGCCTGATTTTTTTTAATCGGCTGCTGCATCTCATTTTTTCTATCATTCGTGATCGAGCTTCCAGCGGGATCACGTCGATCTTTTTGTTCTGCGTTTTTCGCTCTCTTCCTTTAGTATTCCCCTTTTAATTGACACTCATTGATTCGCAAAATTGTGTGATTTCACATCACGGTAATACTGTGTTATATAACATTAATTTGTTTACATTATAATTGTTGATAGGATGTTGTTTTACTATTCGGTTACGAATTATAATTCTCTTACCTGTTAGATTCGATTATTCTAGGCAAATGGATCCGAAAGTCGTTGTCGCTGCTCTGCTGAACAAATATGGTTCAACAAATCGAGAACTGGTGATTTTCGGACAAATCGTATCACTGCTTTCTCATGGTATTGATCTTGTGGAGGAGTACAGAACAATGGGATTCATGGGTGACTGCGAAGGCAGTGATGAGATGGACTTTGGTGACGAAGACTTGAAATATTTTCGGCGTCCAAATAATCACAGGCGTCACAGGAATAGCAGGCTTCTTCATCTGGATCTGAATGGGCACCTTCACCAAAGAGGAAATGAGCTGTGCTTGGTGAAAAGTATAAGGAAAAGGCTTTCATTTACTGGACCACCGATCGTAGGGGCAGGGAATTGGAAAAGCGAAGACTCGGAAAGACCGTAATGAACGAGTTTGGGCTCATCAAAAGCATGAAAACATTGTACGAATATGAAAAGGCTCGCAATGAAGGGAAGCATACAATGCGAGCGATAAATGATGCAGTTCGGCAGAAATTCGTGGAAGTAGCTGAAAAAGGCGCTGTCATTCAAGCCGACTTGTCAGGCTTTTATCAGGAATGCCTTTGGCCGAGTATCCCTGCTGATCGTTCGAAAGCTCTTCTGGACTCATGGTCACCAAATAAGGATGACAGTTTTTCAGTCAAACTGTCTTTGACTCCGTTAACCTTATAAAGCGTCTCATTCCCGGCGGATTTACTGGTCTTATTCAACCTTTGGACGTTCACTTCTTTTGCCAATATAAATCGTTCATCAGGTACATTACTGACACTGTGATTTCGGAGACGGCGGACCAAATCTGGCATCGCAACAAGTTTTTGAAGGTTCAATCATTCACCTTGTTCCAGTTCTCGGCACCACAATTCAGGAACATGATCAGATTTGCTTTTTATAAGGCTGGCTACCTTGATGATGAACCTTGAACGTGGATTTCTCCACATGACTTCTGCTTTGACTCCACCGTCGACGACAAGTGCTTCAAGTGTGACAAATTAGCTTTTGTTAAGTGTACACACTGCGAGCAGAGTGTTTGTATGACTCATGCTATCCTTTCGGATCTACACATCAATAGTTAATCTAAAAACATTGTCAGTTTTTAACGTGTGAACTGATTTCCCATAAAATACCCTGTTTCAAATTGAAATAAAAGTTTTTTGTAGTCTGCTTTGTTTTTTAATATATAGGCGATAATGTGTTTCTGGGTTTGTGATAAATTACGTATGCTTGTTTGAAAAGACTTCAATCAATAGAAAGAAATTTCTTGTATCTGGTTTAAAAAAAAATGTATTTCCATAGACTACACTGTTACCTTTAAACCTTCGTAACTTCTATACCCTTTGCCGTCTGTCAATAAGATTCCACATTTATACTATTCTGGATGTGTACTTTCATACTATGTCCAGATCCCCGATTGTTAGGAAAGAATGTTTACTTGTAAGTTGTGGTTAACATTTAAAAAATAGATGAATCCAAAATTTCAGTGCTTACTGGTAGAGAACACTGTTTAGCGTAAACACAATTTTACTTCCCTTCATTCACTTACACATAATTAAGACGGAGATTACATAATTAACATTAACACGGAGATTAGATAAATAACATATACCCGCTTAAAAAAAAATATTTGTGCGCCTGAAGAAGTCCCTAGGTTAAGGAGCGAAAAGCTTCGTGTACTAAAGTATCGAAATTGCTGAGAGAAGAATTACCCGGTGAGTTTTGTTCTAAATTTAGTTAGTTTACTTACAAGTAGTAAAACTCCTTATGCAAGAGGTGTTCTTTCCATCTGTAACCTTGTATATTTTTATTTTCTTATTCCTATATAGTGCGAACCGGCTCCCTTAACCCTGAAGATCTACTCTGAAATTATTTCAGTATCTTCTAATTAGCTATTACCGATCGTGGATATTCCAATCACCTCATCCGTATACAATTGGACCATGCCAGGTATCACTTAAACTCCAACCGGCCTTCCCGCGCGGCTCCTTCCGCTTCCAATCTTCTCACTTAGCACCATCCTAGTCAGGTGCCCCAAAAGTTACTCAAACTGGCACAACCTATACTCACTGCGTTACCTGAGATTGCCTCTCATGCTCCAAAATAGTCTACAACAGACCCCCCGAATCTGGTCACGACCCTAACCAGAACTGGACACATCCAGCCCTCTTCACAGACACCTAGTAAATGCAATAGACCTCGCTGCAGAACCTGTCCCAATTTTGATGCCAGTCTGACCTTCGAACATCCCGTCATTCACAAGACGTACTCTCTCTCAGACACTTCGAAAATTGCGGATCTCCCAACCTCATACTCTGTAACTTATGTTCCACCTTCTACTAGGGATGTATACCGATTATGATATCGGCCACTTTTTGGAGTATCGGTATCGGCAAATGGACACCGATACATTCTCCGAATTATTTTTAATTTGTTTAATATTAACAACAGTGACACTTATCTTTCATGGGCCTCTTTAGACTTAAAATTCGTCCAAATGATTATCGATTTCTTTATGCATGTGTACGCCTTAGAGTTGCACTACTGAAATGATATTTTTAGTCCGCCCAAGCCAAAATAGTAGCTCATGTTAGAAAGTAGTAGTAGTTACTGAAGGAAAGCCAAAGGTAACTTCAGTGAGGAAGGCACACCCGTGATTCGAATTTCGGATCTCAAACGAGTCAGAGGTTTCGATTAAGAACAAAATGCTTTGCAAGTGAACCACTTTACGCTCACTTTGTCAGTATTTTCCCTTTAGTCTTTACTTACATATCAGAAAAGGTACCGGTGTTCCCTGTATAATGTGCGGGACTCCACATATTCTCGACCTATGGCATAAGTTGAAGTGGGTGGTCACTGGTCAGTCCCACGCTCAGCCGCTTTTATCTCCCAAAGTGCCCACGAGTACAAAGGACAGTTCGGTACTCAATTTGATAATATATAATATATTTTCTGTATCTAACGTAATATGAAATTTTGCTTTATATTTTTGTATGTGAAATTTTGGCCTTATATCTAATACATATTATTACAATGTTGATAAATTCATTATTTTGAAAAAGTCTTATAATATATAGGATTTTTTTCAAAAAGTATCGGTATCGGTACATCCCTACCTTCTACGTTGGAGAAACCCTAACACCTCTAACAATCTGAATCAATAACAGGGTTTAAAAAAAAACGGGTATTTTTTTAAAAATCCAGCCCACCAGGGTCAGACGTTTTTCTCGCGTTTTAGAAATAATATGTGAATACATGCAATTTGAAAGCTGTATACAGAGCTTAATAGCTCAGTCGGTAACGGTGGGTCAATACTGTGGAATCTGGAGGTTTGGAGCGTACCTATTCTGTATGGGGGTGTCCTCACTTCAAGGCACAGTATGTGCAGAAGATTCAAGCCACGGGCGTGCTTCGAGGCCCAAGAAAATTATAGGTCCCGGCATTCTGCCATTCACAAGTGAAACTGAGGAAAATCCCATTTGGGATGTTATCACTGATGCACCTGAGCAAGGTCTGATATTTTTGTTCTTTAATTTCTTTGAAGGTCTTTATTAAGGCATCTTTGGCTCAGGTCGAATTGATGATGGGAGAATTGGTGGAATGAGGAAATCCCCAAGGACCGCCCCCCTACTACACACAAGGCACAAGCCGGAATAGAACCAAGGATCCCACGCACCAGAAGTAAGCGCTCTACCACTTAGCCACTGAGGCCCGAGCAGTCTCTCAATTGTTGCTCAATCTTCCCAGTGTCACTTGACCGTCCGGAACACCAAACGCCAGACCACAACAGACGGAATACACAGTCTTTGTGGTCCAGGCGGTAACTTCGCGGACTTCGGATTGGTAATGGGTAGGCACGTAGGTTCTAACCACGGCCAACTATTCTGACTGAGGTTTTCCAGTGTTTCCCTCAGTTTCACCAAGCGAATGCTGGAATAAAGAAAGTGAACCTTAAGAGGTCTCCTCGCTCCAAAACCCCTATCTTTAACATTTTTCAAAATATTTCAAAAACTAAGAGTACTGTCAAAAATGTAAGTTCATAGCGCACTAGAACATACAAATTACTATGAAATACAACGGACAGCGATCTCGAAATCTTGTCAATTGATGAATACTGATACTTCAATTAAATAATGGCGTCATAATCTCTGAAAACATATCACTCATCAATGAACAAGATCTCAAGATCGCTGTCCATTGTATTTCATAGTCATTTGGAAGTTCTAGTGCGCTATGAATTTACAAGGTGTTAAAACGCATAACATAACCAAGTCTCGAATAATGGAAGTGTGAAATAAGTATGAAAGAGCGGAAAGTCCGAGGATCTATTTATATGCAAAGGCGTTCAGGACAAGCACATTGAATGTTAAAGATGATGTGAATCGCGTATAATGAAAGAAAATCTAACCTATCTTCGTTGAGCTGACAATACGGACCATTCATAACACGAAGTGACGCCATTAGTATTTCTCCGCCTGTCGCCATATTTACCTGTTGTGAACAACTCAAGTACTTATTTACCGAAATAATTATGAAACACGGCTTTTCGGAACACTTTCTGGATTGCTAGCTGTCGAGTGTTTGTATTACAAGGAAATGAGAATGGTATAGGGAAAAAGCTGGAGTAAATTTTATCTGATTCTTCTTATGAAAGTGCATAACATGAGAATCAATTAATTTTTATCTGGTCCCTGACCAGAGATATTGGTCATACAATATTCGTAATACAATTTTTTTTTAAATAATAACAAAAAAAAAATAATGAATCATGTATCAACTTTCGTATTATATATACCTATACCTTCAATATACTTTGATATGTAATAGCTTAGAAAAATATCGACTTAGACATCCAATCCCTTCCGTGCGAAACAGCACAAAGATAACTAGAACTTTTACTATTTTTATAATCACGTTTGGACACCATTTTGACCAGCTCGATTACGTTTTAGGCTTTTCATGCAGGTACTAAAATCTCCAGTAGACTTTAAAGGAAGAAATGGTTTCTATTTTAATGTTTTATGTCCCCTGATATTAGATTTCTCGTAAACGCTTGCAAACAAATTTTCGAATGCGCCGCAATAAAATGGTTGCCATTAACCATCGACGGGGACAAAAATAAAAGAATACCAGTTCTGAACTATTCATATATACGGGATATAAATATTTAAAATATTCAATATATATATATTGAAGAAGGTCAAGTAACCTATACTGAACAACTTCAGAAGGACTGACCTCTCAAAAATGAAATTCTTTCCTTCTTTTTTTCACAAGCGATCAAAATAACATCGTTTTACGTTCATCGATTTTTAGAGTACTTCTAAAGGTTTCATTAAAAAAGAATTTGATGTAGTGTCTCCTATGCCAAATGGTGTAAATCAACATTCCCTGATGCAATGTTCACTAACATTTTTTTTTTTGAGGGGGGGAGTTGGCGCCTTCCATTATTTTGTAGGTTATGGGGCAAGGCAGGACCAAAATAACATGTTCACTGTTATCTGCACATGTTTATCTACACGTGGGTAAAATTTCTAAGTTGCAATTAAATCAGGCGTTGAGATACAACTGTTTGTAGTACTGAATGCAGTCTATACATGGAGCCTCGGAGAGTGATTTTTAATAATTTCAACCCCTTGCACTCGGATTCCGAGCATTATTCGACAACAGGACTTTCCCTTACTGCAAGGATGTTGAGCATTGTTCGCATAAATTCCCTTTGCTAGACTGCTTACTCGGATGTCAAAACTACCGCTGCCTAACTGGACAGAGTTCTTGCTTCGTCATGTCATTTTGAAGTTGGACATGCCATCTAGTGTCAATTCTACATACTGTTTGCAGAGAAATCTTATCGTAATAATGTTCTACAACTGTAATAAAAATTCAGGTACAAGATATGTTTCCAAGTATGGTGACAATTTGTGAAGTGATAATTGGGATAGTGCAGATGAACATAGCAATGAATATTTGAATCTGAATTGCTCGTAGAACAGATAAAATTTGAATCTATTGAATATTTGAACAGAGAAATTTTCGGTGCTGCCGGATTATTTCCATTATAAACACCTGCGTAACAAACCGCCGTGTAATGAAGAACAACACACCGCCAGTATATTATGTCAAATCGTCATCATCTTGTAGAGCAACGTGTAGGTCAACCTAGGAATTAAAAAAAGGAACAGCTGAAAGTGGGAAAAGGTTGACAGGAAACCTATTCATCCATATAGCCTACAATTTCCCTGGGAGAAAAATACAGACACTGTGGTATGCATGGACAGAAAAAGGAATGAAGGATACTGTATTCTATTCCGATGAGCAATTTGCCGTCTCCACCGTCGGTCCACTAGCGGACAACCGCTGTGTCGGATATCCGCCAGAGAAGAGGGGGCAAATGGCGGTTAACCGTGTAGCGGCTCGTCGAATTTCTTGCGGGCCGCCAGTATTTGATGGTATAAAACTTGCCGCCAAAATACCGCTTTGGCGGCAGAGATGTTGCATTAATCTAATTCCTCTACCGAGCCGCCAGTAGTTTGCCCATGGAGTTGCCAGACATGTTCGAATCAGCTAGCATTACATTCATTATTGTGAGCCTTACCACACGGTTGTCTGGTATAGAAAGCGACCATGCCATTAGTTTTGTTACGTAAATTTGCAAACTCATTTGACATTATATACGATATGACTCTAGCAACACAGGATATCGGGCAAATATCGATATTGGCCGTTACTGGCTCGATATTCTGTGCTATCAGGGGATATATATATATATTTACATATATAATGTTTAATGTTACTAGGTCATTCCGTATCAAGTGGTCCAATATTTTAGAAAAAAATTAACTTACATTTTTCAATTTGTTCAGATTTCATCTAGCTACTTGTTTAGTGGTCAAAATTTAGCTCAAATATCAAATCATATTTACCTCATCCCGTGTCATTTGACGATTTGGGCGTCACCAGACATTATATTGTCAACTTAGAACCAGGAGGTACTATGTCCACTTTTGCTACTTTCGATAAAAAATGAGTTTTGAAGTTCCATTTAAATTCTGTATAGATTCATTTCATTTCAAACATTTCTAGCCACTTGAAAGTCGTTTTGTAAGATGATATATTTGGAGTTGATGCCCTTCAGTACAAGGTCTTTCACTCCATTTTGCCAAAAATCTGGAGATAGTACCTTCTGGTTCACAGGTGACGATATAAACCTTAATATATTAGCTGAGAATTGAGATACTGAAAAGTAAAAGCATCGTTCTCTTCAGAATTGAATGCAAATTAATGTATGTCACATGTACTCCCTTTTTTATTATTATTATTGCTATTATTGATTTGTCCATATTTCAGGATCTCAATATGATCATTGTTTTCAAAATTATATTGTGAACGCTTTTAT
The DNA here is from genome assembly GCA_022664845.1 of Lepisma saccharinum. Lineage (NCBI taxonomy): Eukaryota > Metazoa > Arthropoda > Insecta > Zygentoma > Lepismatidae > Lepisma > Lepisma saccharinum. The sequence continues at coordinate 4,542 of JAGDQP010014317.1, read as the reverse complement.
TGGCTCTGGTTTGAAATTTTGATAATCGGAATCTCAAAAATTATATGATTAAATTTGGTTAAAAAAAAAAATGTGCTGATTTATTGATATTATTTTCTAAGGCTCTATGCGAAGTTTCAACTTGGGATCTCAATGAAATCACTGCTTTCACAATTACATTGTGCGTGCATGAACGCTTTCTTCTCTCTCTCTGGTAAGGGTAAATTGGTGTTAAGCTAGTCGGGTCAAAAAGAAAAAAAGGGCCGCACGCAAAAAAAAAAAAAATGAAAACAGTGATCCCACTGAGATTCCATGTTGAAACGTTGCACAGAGCTTTTAGAAAAATGGATAAATCAATACATTTTTTCTGAAATAAATTAATCGTATTATTTTTGAGATATCGATTTTCAAAATTTTATAATTTGTACTTTAATTTCAAAAATTTAAGTGAGTATAACGTGTGACAAACTGTATTCAATTCCAAAGAGAACGGTGCTTTTACTTTTTTCAATATCTCAATTCTCAACTGAGATATTAAAGTTTATATGTTGTCCGGTGGCGCCTAAATTATTATAATTTTAACTCTGAACCCTCATTAACTAAAAAATGAGAAACAGAAAAAAAAAAAAAAAAAAACGAGATTTAAAACAATCTCGTATAGTGTTTTCAGCATACTGAAAATGAAACTATAGCAAATAGTGCGGTAAATGCCATTGTACCACTTGAAATGGAATGACCCTACTGCGTAGTACCTACGTTTGTGAAGTCTATATCTTACATAATAAGGCATTCTTTAGCTTTAGCATTACATTCATCATACTTGTACTGCTAAAATATCGCTAGAAACGCACCCGTGCTGGTTAGCAGCCCAAATATTTTAGCTACCGTATGCAAAGGGTTAACAGACTTTCACCCCCTGTCTTACTCAAAAGCTGTTACAATAAGGAAAAATTTTACACACCTTCCTACGGAAGTATATTAAATTTTATAAAAATAAGAGATAGTGGGTGTCAAGATAAAATTTTGCTGGATGAACTGATGTGGAATTTTCCATATACTCTTTAAGGATCTCCGAACATATAATGATGAAGGTTAGGGCTCCCATATGTCCGGGATTTCATTCTGTGTTCCGGCTAACGTCCGAGCTGTTAGGTTGTTTCAATAAATCATCAATATTGGGGTACCGCATAGTGATAATCAAAGTACGTTAGCGGCAACACTGAAAATAGATGCAAAGATTTATAAGTGACTAATTTCGATCTCTGGCTGTTATTTCCATGGCGTTATCAGTAAAAAACATATTACCGAGCAGCCGTGACTCGTTGGTCGAGCCTTGGCTTAGCATTTGAAGGTCGTGGGTTCAATCCCACCGGCTGGCCATCCTGAATGGAGTTTTCCTTCAGTCACATGCCGGAATGGCACCTTCAACTTAGGCCCTGGCCGACACCTTCCCGCTTCTTTCCCTCCCCTTTTCCCATCTGAGCCTTAAATGCCTGAAGGCTTTAAACCATTTCAATTCAATACAATAAAACATGTATGGAATTTTCCTTTAACAAAAAAAGAGTAATGTAATATGCATGTGAAGTAAATTTTAAAGCAGTCAGACAGAAAACGTTTAGCAATTTGCCTGAAGTTCGATACCGGTATCGAATTACCCAGTCATGGATATGGTTAATATATCCGGCGTCAGTCTCTCCAAAATATGTTATCCCTACCTTATGGTGTGCTGAATCAACAGTCTCGCTTCCCTTTGAAATTGAAGCTGGATGTCGCAGCCATCACGCAAGAATCAGCCACTCAAACGTGATCCGTACCAATGATACTATTTACAAATAATCTAGCATTCATAAGCCACTGTGGGCTCAGTTCAGTGCACTTAAGTGCTACCATCCATTTCGCAAAAACTCACCCACCACTGTGCACGTTCACAGATTTCGATGTCTTTACTAGCTACACTGAAACCTCGTTTATCCGGAGTTGATGGGACCCGACCCGTTCCGAATAAATTAGATTTAGAACCGTTTCATGTTACACGCGCATGCAAATACAGTACAACACTGCATACTTAAACTGCGGAGAACCAATTGGAAGCGCTCACTTGGGCACGATATAATTTGAAACTCACGAAAAACTACTTTACTTCGAAAATCGTTCCGGATAAACGAGATTTGAGTGTACCATACGGAAGACCTAAGTAGCTGTACACACAACACTGGAAAATCCTTCAGATCACAGGTCCTTCAGTCTTCAAATTGTTTTATTTACTGTTCTTTGTAGCACAGCCTATTATAATGGACTAAAGTACTAAAATGTTCATTCAAATTCATAAACTAAACCATAACACAACATGTACTCAAAACCACCGGCCTTCAGAGCATCTTTGTGTGCGACTTAAAAACGAGAAAAATAAAACTGGAAAGAAACATGGATGAGAGTAGACTCAGGTGCCCCTTTCGCTCCAAGAGTTACGTTACTATACCTATGTCTAGTTTGATCACAGAAACTTATAAAAATTTGCTTCTCTTGCAATTGACTACTTGAGAAATGAAGTTACTTTGAACGTTTCCTTAGTATCAACGTGGTGATCTTTCCGAAACCGGATGATTCATCTAAAAAAAAAAGTGGGTTAATTACGTCATGTGCATCACGTAAAATGTAAATCAAATATCTAACTTGACTTGAACAATCTTCGCTCGCTGGACATAGTGATTTTAGTAGCAACATATGTGTCATTCAACTTAAGGTGACGCCATCAATATTCCTCCACATGTCGCCATGTTCGTTGTGTTAATCAACCAGTCCCTATTTAACGAAATAATAATGGCTTTTCGTAACGCTTTCATGGACTATTTAAAAACTTGTTTCTCTTGCAATTGGACTACTACTCGAGAAATTAAGTTAATGTCATATTATTCAACAAATGCGTTTCCTTAGTATCAACGTGGTGATCTTTCCGAAACCGGATGATTCAATTAATCTAAAAAAAAATGCGGGTTAATTACGTCATGTGCATCATGTAAAACAAATATCTAACTTGACTTGAACAATCTTCGCTCGCTGGACATACTGTGATTTTAGTAGCAACATACGTGCCATTCATCTCAAGGTGACGCCATCAATATTCCTCCACATGTCGCCATGTTCGTTGTGTTAATCAACCAGTCTCTCTATTTAACGAAATAATAATGGCTTTTCGTAACGCTTTCATGGACTATTGGATGTCGCTAGGTGTTTCTATAATTGTGCGTGATAATTGCCTGAAAGGGACTGAGTGGTATGAGGAACAGGAACGTAGATATGGTTCAATAGCTGGCGGAAACTGAGGGTCATAAAGTAAAGTTTATCCGAAACGATTCAGTAACTGTGTACCAATATAACTTATCACAATGAAATAATTCAACCCACAGAAAACGACTCAAAAACAAATTGGCCGGTTTAAGCTAAATACCCGAAAGAGCGTCATTAAACCCAATTAAGTATTTGGAGCTTTATCCATAGGGGGCAATAGTCTACAATCTTAAACTAATCCTTCGTACCGAACTTATACGGAACTAGTATTCTATGGGTAAAGGATTGAAGGAATTTTATTGAAAACATACACACTGTACAAGAAACAACTCAAATGTAACTTCGACTAACATTCGAACTTAAAATAACGGAAATAATACGAGTGTTAAGTATACACACGACACGACTACAATCTGTTTCACCACTTTCACCTACTTTGCTCCTTTGGGTACTGCGCTTACTACTTCGACATTGAATCCTCCACCCAAAACTAACTGTAAATAAATACATATACAAGCTTCTAGTGTAGGCAAACGACAAACGTGAAGTGTAAATCTGGCTGCTTTCTGAAGTCGTACACACAAATTTCTCCACCGTATGCGTGTCAGCAGCCATAATGCCTGAATCCACTTCCGCGGCCGAGAAACACACGCGCCAGAAAAGATTAAAGGAATGTATTGGTAAATGTAACGATAATAAAATGTTTATTTACCCTTAAATCCTACAGAGAAAAGGAAAATTAATATATTATGCCGTCAATGCGCCTATTTCGACGTTTAACTGCCATTTCGGTGCTTTATTGTGACACACTACAATCACAAACGAGCCTTCGGCGCTTGCGTAAAGTATGACAATCGATTCCAGTGATGCCAGAATCCCAGAAACAGAGAGATTTTATTCACTAACGTCTAAGGGAAGCCTAGTTTCCAAAACTCTACCCACTGTCGCGCACGCGCAGAACTCCTTGGAAAGAGCAGGAAGTCACCTTACAGCCTTTGCAAGTAAAATCTGTCTTAAACAGACCATCGAACTCTACATAATACTGGAGTGACTTCTTAAATCAAAAAACGGGCCGCACAGCGATAAGAAGCGTATAAAACTGAGTAAGAACTGAAAATTTGGTCCACATTGAATTAGACTGGAACTGGACAAACAAGCTTAAACGTTTGCTCTGGCGTCTATCTTTAACACTAAGTAGTCACTCCAGTATTATGTAGAGCTCGATGGTCTGACTTAAGTCAGATTTTACACTTAAGTATTTTCTTGCAACCCAAC
>JAGDQP010014316.1:14539-42529 GCA_022664845.1 Lepisma saccharinum | reverse complement strand
GTGTATTGTTTTTACTTTCTGCTTTACACCATCTTTTCATGTACGAATTGATGACACGCTTAGCTTGCGATTTGGCTGAGTAGCCAATAGAAATAGCCAAAATCACAGGCGACCAGCGTAGGCATGCATGAAAAGGCGATCTTACAGTTTCGCGTTCCCGTCAGAAGTCCTCAAATAGTATGCAACCCTTTAAACAATCAAGTTTGGAGGGGTGTATATCTATCAGGCGTTTGAGACGAAAATTATAGTATTCCTTTCAAATGAAGACATTTTTTTTGGTTGCGGTCATTTTGGATTTGGAAATTCAAAATTTTTAACTTAAATTTGAGTCCAGCGTCCTTTGAAACCCGTCAGTTACGAAATTTCACGAACATTTGACGGTTATAAACCAGCACAGTGTATTTGCCTTCGGCATATTCATATCCATCATCATGTAAAAAAAAAAACTAAAAAATAAGAACAGTTTTAAAGTTGTTTTTTTTTTATTTAAATCTTTCTCGTACAATAAGAGTGATATTTTCTGACTTTCAGAAACTTATATGATTTTTGCATGGAATATTTTCCAGAAGATTACCTTAAGGGATACTTCCAGAATTTTCAGGGTTTTTTTTTTGGGGGGGGGGGTAAATTCAAAATTGGGAGAGTGTAAGTGGAGTTTTGCACAGTTTCTATCAACTTTTGACTGTAAACATTTGAAAGATGGAGGTAGGTGCCCTCTAGAATTTGTGAGGGTGATATCTCCCATAGTAGGGGCATCTGCCAGAATCACTGATTAAGTTACAAGTTTATCCAAGATCTGAGAATCAGGAGTATCTTCAACCGAAATTAGGAAAGGAGTGCTTCATGGGCTATAGTAAACTTCCTGTAGCTCTAGTGTGGTGTGACTGTATATGTCACTGATCGGTATTCATTCGTTCTTCTTCTAAACAGATTAATTTAGCAGTACCGTTTTCCAATTTTTTCGTTCCCCAAATTTTGACTCGGAGCCGGAGCGTATTTTTATCCGCCAGATACAGATTATTTGAACTTCAGTAACATATCCAGATATCCTTTGTGCAACTCACATGACTAGTGCAAATCAACCTATTACAGTACGATGTCTATGTGGAAGATAAAGAGACATACCGTAAATCGTAATTGTTACATTTTCTAGCTAACCGCAAGGACGGGATGGTATATTGATATAAATTAATAACATTTTAAAAAATAAAATATATTACCTAAAAAAATAGCATTCACCAACAATGACTTTGAAAAATGTACAGCTTTGAAATATTTACCCCATCCCCAATTTGTTTTTGTTTGGTTCGAAAAAAAAAAGTTTTTAAAAAACTATTTGAAACAGAAAACATAATGAATGTCACTGAATATTCAGTGTTCATTTTTTTTAGTACAGTGGAACAGTTAAACTGGAATCAGGAGGGGCAAGAGTGCATGTCATTTGTTGTAGACGTCATTACAATGCGAATAGAGGAGGAGGGGTAACAGAGAGAGAAAGAGAGAGAGGTAGACAGAGCGAAGCAACTCAGCAGTAAAATCGTAATAAATGTTACTACACGTATGCAACTCAAACTTCTATGTAATTACCTATTGTTTTCTGGTTGTTTCTCTGATGTTTTTTGTTCATGTTTTGTTTGTTTGTTTCTTTGTTGTTTGTGGAACGTTGAAAAGAACAATTCCATGAAAGAGAGACAAAAAAATACAATCTGTATAAAAATACTCTTGGACTCCGGGAAGCTTTGTGCACTGTATGTGTTGTTTCGTTTAATCACATGTACAAACTAATGCTCATTTTTTTAATTTTTTTGTTTCTTTAAATTGTTCTTCGGGTCTATTGAACAAGAAAACACCCACGTATAAAATTAAAAAAACACAGTGATAAAAAGAGAAAAAGAGTAGGAAGTGATTTCTAGTTCTTTTACAATACAAAAAAAAATCACACAAAAAAACAAGAATACCCATTTTGTCTAGAGGAAGGTAGCCGAATTCCTATTAACATGGACCAATTTCATTCCCAATTATGCAGAGAATTTAGGCTGACATTCAACAATTTCTTACCAAACAAATATATGTCAGAGGGTTCACCTATAATGATAAGATCCGAACACTTTTCCTGTGATATTTTGAACCAAAATTACAAGTATGCAAAGAACGAAATTGTTAAAATAATAATAATAATAATAATAATAATAATAATAATAATAATAATAATAATAATAACGCCACTTTAGGAAAGGAACCACAATAGAAATTTGCGATAGTTATGATCATTAGGGGTGGGTGGAACTAGATCCTGAAGGAACCGAGAACCGGATCCTTAAGAAACCGATACCCAGGACCAGATCCGGATCCGGGTAATGAAGATCCGGATCCAAGTGCCCATCCCTAATCATCATTATAAGTGTTCGACCGAAAGCGATAGATCCATCAAGGCTGGCAAAGCCCTCTCCATTCATCCCGATCTTACCCTTTTATTTTAGTCAAAGCATACAATGTATCTTCCTTAATACTGTCAACGAGGTTGGATTCGTCTTCCTCTTTCTCCTCTCAACCATATCTTCAACTGTATCCCTTAGTATACAATCTGTGAGCAGCCGATGTTCTAAACAGTTTATTTTTTTCTCTCTTTTTTGTTCTCAGTACTGTTCACTCCTTGCCTGCTCTCTTCAGTACCTCCTCATCACACATTATCTCTGTGTCCAGCTGATTTTCTCCTATTCTTCTTCAAATCTACATTTCGGAGGCTTCTAATCTTTCTTCACTCTTTAGTAGAATCCACATTTCGACTCTCTATATAACACAATACTGCTTACAATACAAGAAATCAATCTTTTCCCTTAATTCTTTGTTCACGAGCCTACAGAAGAGATTATTTTTCACATTGCTATTTTTGGGTTTATCTTTTATTCCACATTTTGTATCTTCACTCAAAATACTACCCCTTGAAACTGGATACCTGTTTGTACTTGCTTTGATTCCATTTCTATTTAAATACCAGTACGATTCCTTTCGTCTTCTATACGTTTATTTCCAATGCATGCTCTTCACAACTTTTATGCAGCTGTTTTAACACCTTAGAAAACCATCTTTTCTTTTTTACCATTATTTTGAGATTATTTGTACATAGAAATAATAATAATAAAAAACACGTTAATGTCTCATATATTGTGCACGCCAGTACGCCACGCTTATTAATACAGTGTTAACAACTTGTATAACTTTCGGATAGAAAATTTACATCGGACATTTTCTATGATACTCAGTGTACATGCCTCGACATTCAACACGTCTTTTTTTCAGGAAAATTACTGTAAAGCTCCATTCATTGATTTCTCTTCTTTTGAACATGAAAATTATCTCCATAACATTTAGCTAAAACGGATTAGTAATACCACATACATACAAGAAAAATCTTGATTTAAAAAAAAATACATTTGACATCATGAATGACGTTACGTGATGACCTTGAGGTGACCTTCGACCCCACCCTCGTATCTCGAAAACATTGTGTGGTTAGCTCAAATCCCGAAAGTTAATTGGTGCCACGAGGAAACAGTCATAAGCTTTCGCCACATTACGTGACCATTCATACCAAGCTTTAATTGAAAAGATGGTTTGGTTATATTCACCCTCCTCCAATTTTTCACCCATCTGGTTCCCAATGGCGTATCATTTTTTTAAAATAAGGATTGAATTTCTGACATTACATTTCTTATTCTTTTTAACCTCATTTTTATTACTTGGCGTGTCCAATTTTAACTGTTCTGTGAATAATCTATACTACACCATAAAGGTTAGTAATTTAAGGTAAATTTATTTTACACTTGCTTGCATTGTTTGTGTACATAAATATACTATGGTAACTTACAAGCCATCTTTCTGGAACTTGGGAAAGAAATTCCAAATGCTCTTTCATGCTTGACAAAAGCATAAGTACAATAGTTAAATACACAATAGAAATATTAAAGTTAGTGTGAAGTAACGATCTTAGATGGCAGCACTATGTCTGTAATATATTTTTATCGTTGTATTAAATTATAATGCTGCTTCTACAAATTCAAGCCTAGAGAGTTCAAACTTTCAAGGAAGAAAGTTCAAAACCAATTCAAGAGTTCGATCAATGTTGATTTTTTATTTTCGTTTTTCTTCATTGTTGAAATCGCTTGATTATTGTTGTGAATAACAAAACTTATAAAGCATGAAGCTATAATTTTAACAACGAACAAAAAAGAAAAATTAAACATTGGCACTGATCGAACTCTTGAATTGGTTATGAACTTTCTTTCTTTTCTGAAAGTTTGAACTCTCTAGGCTTAAATTTGTAGGAGCATCATTGAAATTTCGTGCAACGATAAAAATAAATTAGACATATATGGAGGTAGTGCTGTCATCTTTTGTTGGAGATCTTTGCTTTATATTAGCCTTAAGTCCAATTAAGTGTAATAACAGGAGAGATAGCGCGGAAATGTCTGTCCTACCTCGACAATGCTTGTAGTAAAGTGTTACTTGTATCATGACAAGTTTCACTACTGGGAGTCTTCACAAACAAGTAATTGCAACTATTTTTTTAACCAAACGTCCTAATTTCAAGTATAAGATTCATTTCGACAACGCGAGTGGGTTTAATACATTTTTATTTGTTCATATTTTATCCATGTGCACAAACTTTGTTTCCAATGTTAATTTTGTATATACAATTGTGTCTGGTACATTGTAATATACAATAAGGAAAAAAAAAATCAGAGAAAATTCATAGGAATTTGAACCCCAAATCCTTCAGTTTACAAGTCCACATTCTAACCATCTTGACTAAAAGGTCTGTCCACCTTTGACACTGCATTATATTTTCTTCTGAGTTCAAACGAACAAATGAAAGCATCACAAACCATACTATTTGAAAAATAATGCTTGTCAAAATATTTAATTAAGGAATGAAGATGTTTGCCCGAGGTACCAACCAGTTCATTATCTGTGCATTCTTCAATATGCTACTGCACAAAAAGAATATTTAGAATAGTAATACTGTACAATATTTTGCCTTTTATGATCGTTCAATTCTACGAAATTTACATTATATAGATACAGGCAATTAAAAAATATATATACTGCGTCTTTAAAAAAGGAAATTGGAATACGACTAAAGGCTATAATATAAAGGCAAGGCAAGGAAACAGAAAATGTCTATTCACAAACACACACACACAGAGAAAGAAATAAAAATCTTTCTCTCGCTTGTCGAACGAAGCACACTCAACTTGTAAATGAAAATAAATGTATATTGGAACTTAATGAATGACGAAAACCACCCAGTGTGCCAGTTATAAAAGCTGTACAAGACAAATAATAATAATAAAAAAAATACATCTTTTGAAAGACGACCATTTCATTAGCATCAGTCATCAACACCTTTTCACCAAGAACTTCCTTTTTGCTCTCATTCTCTCTCTCTTCTCATTCACCTACCTTTTCCGTTCGTTTAAACTTTTTCTTTTATTACTTCACCAGCTATTTTTCGATTCTCGGCTGTTTCTCCAATGTGCCACACCTTATTGTGTGATCTATAAATGCCAGCAGACACGGCATTGCAATAACCAAAAGGGGAGCCACGCCTCACTAATACAAAAAAAAAAAAAAAACTATTTTCAAAAGGGAAAATGTTTTAGTCTCAATGGCGCCATTCCTTCCGAGATGTTCTAGACCTACATTTACTTATTTCACTCTCTTTCTCTTCTTACTCTTTCAGATTCATGATTTCCTTTCCTTTCCTTTCCCCCCCTCTCTCTCTCTGTGTTAATTTTATTGACTTTTCGTTGTAGATTCGAAAAAATACCAACCAGTTTCTATAAATGTGACGTCACAACCATAAGTGTGATTTCAGAACATGTTTGTTGCTATAGCAACCACAAGTGAACTACTCACTCATCGTTTTTTTTTTCAATCTGTGTTACTTCGTCACCAAAATATTCAGTACTCTGAAAATTATCTCAAGGCCATTCTCATTACTTTCATAATTTCATGTTAGCAACCCATAGCCACAGACAGCTTCCGTGTTGCCACCATAGTAAAGTAACAAAACTCATATCATAGTTTAGTCGGTCCATTATAGGACATTTCAATTCGTAACCAAATCGTAGCGGAGGAAAAGATAAACAAACACGTCGTCGTATTATGTGTGCTTCGGGTGACTGCGTTACAAAACGAAAGATTCTGCGGACTAATATTGTCGAATTTCTGGGATGCCGATTCTATAGCAACCATTGTTAACGTAGAGACATCCCATAATATTTCTTCTTCTCTTCTACGCTTCAGAATATAGTTTACCTTACTATTTACAAAGTGGCAACATCGCATCTGTCCTTTGTGCGTTACGGTCGTTCGTGTTGTTAAGGCAAAATCCAATTAGTTTCTTTTTTTCGTCTTTTCTCATTTTACATCGATTATTCCAATTTCAGTGCAAGTAAACAAAAAGGAAGTTCCATAACCCACTTCAACAAAATTAATAACTTTAAAGAAATGCGAACAGAAACTGCAAAAGTACGGAAACGCAATTTGGGCATAGAAACTTCAAACATAGTTTTGAAGCTTCCGTCAACATTTCTTTAAGACTAATGGTATACATCATTAAAGTACGAAACGAACTTTGGTTTATGAGTTATTTTTTGCCCTCAAATTAGAACAATAGACGTAAAACAAGAAAAGGCGGGAAAATCTACATGGATTATACCTTAAAGATTGGATAATCATTAAATCAGTAACTAGTAAGTCAATCTTACTGGAACATGTCTCAGATATCACATGGATAATTTATGAATATGTTCCAGTTTCTAACTTAAAAGACAATAAACCCACTTTGAGTGACACATTCCTTTGTGTCAACGGTTCGCCTCTGCTCAGTCAAGATGCTCATTCTCCCCCACCCCCCTTCATCTCGTTCTTCTTGACACGTCATTCTTGTTTGATTTCGTGTCAAAATATAACGAATACCTCCTCCTCTTCGCGCACCCCACACATCTCCATGCGCACACGAGAGCTGACATTTAAGCAAATCAATTCCGAACGCCAATATGTTTACAGAATAGAGTAGAAACCGACAATGCTTGTGTCAGTTAAAACCTTATCTAAAGCTCGATAATGTACTGATACACAAAAGCTTATTGTCTTGATTATTGTAATATTATCACATGCTACGATCTGCCACATACCACATTGTCTTTTTTCTCTTTAAAAATGTACAATTTTTCTGTTATTGTATGCACGACATAGACTCACAATCTTTTTTTGTTTTTAAAATGAAAAAAAAGAAACGTGCGATTTTGTTATTAAATATTAATACTACTCAGAGGCTCACGTATAGATATTTCCAGAAGTAAGAAATTGTAATATTTCTTTGTGAAAAATCCCCTCCCCTTGTTTAGTGGACCCGGTAACGGACTAGAGATAGACATCGGGAAGGCAGATAGGTTCGAGTCCAGCTGCAGATCTTCTGGTCTGAGGTTTTCTAGAGTTTTCCTAAGTTTCACCAGGCAAACACCTTCATGGTACGAAATAGTGATTCATTTTTCTCTAACGTACTGCAGAACAACATCTATGTTATAAAGAGCCACAGAATTTTCCAGTTGATCGATAAATTGTTTATGTACGTATGTGTGTGTGAAACTAAGAAGTAAACAAAATTAATTGGGCGCTGGATTTTGAAACTGATACTTTCGCACATTGTGAAGAGAAAAAAAATACTGGGCGAAAGTGCATATTCGTACATAACAATGAAGAAATAGGCTGCCATGAATTTAAACATGGTGACGCAAGTTGTATCACTCGTCTGAATGTACGTCTGAAAAACAATAGCTTAAAGAAAATCATCCACAAGATGAAGGATATTATTTTGCAGGATCGTCGCTTGAAGGTGTCCTAAACTGCTTTGTGACGTATTAAAACACTCTCTGCACGACAACTAATATTCTTAAATCAATGATAAACACGTTTGCAACATTTCCAAGCTAACAAATACTTTCTTTTTACTTCTAAAATGTTGACGTGAATGGATTTATTAGAACGAACGAATTCATGAGTTCTTAGTAAGAAGTTAAAACTCGGCAGACGACGTTCAATATCAGCCGGCAGGCTTCACGTCATGCGGTGTTGCCACATTGTACCATCCGACCTGTCAACTAAAGAGGGTCATGAGTCTGACGAGAGCACTGTTCCTGGTGCACGGAATTAGGACTGTAGCTGTCAGGGTCTTTGTTCAACTAACATACCGGCATTCGTCTGCTAAAACTGACGGAAATCTTTGGGAAAACTCAGTTAGTTTGGCCGACAGCAGGTCACGAATCTGTATGTCAGCTCAATACCGTTTCAAAATCCTCGGCCGTAGTCACAAGACCAGATGACATGCATTCTCCTTTAGTTTTGCCACAAGAATAATATAAATTGCTAGAATCGATTTAAAAAAAAACGGAAGATATTTACTAGTACAGAAGCGTTTGAACACACGATAGAGAAAAGAAAAGAAAACAGAAACAGTGACCAAAAGAATTGGAGAAACACATTTCGTGACACCATCGGATATTGACCTTCATTACGTAAGAAGCTTCCAATGCGCAGATGTTCACAATTTACCAATAAAAAAAAAACTTCTTTCTCTTCTCAGAAATTATAACGAGGCTAGCGGGTGGGAATGGTGCGGGTGGGTGGGGGATATCAAACCACAAATCAAACAAAATAAAAAGAAATGAAGCAGATAAACGTAATGAATTATTTCAAACTTCCCGAAACAACGAAATCGGTTTGTGTGCATCTCCTTTTTTAACTATTCACTGATTTTATTATTTCTTTGTTCCTTGTAACTATCGTTTTCAGATAATAAAGTTGCATCTTCATTTATTATTTCAACAAAAAAATAAAAACGCTTTTATTTCATGTACAATGGCGACATTTTTATTTGTGGTCTGTCACGCAACCATTCCCCAGAAAAATAAATACGGAAGTAAAGACAAAAATTTCGTTTGGTATTTATAAATTTTGTAGATATCTGTTTATACTGGACTGACAGAAATGTTACTCCTTTTTTGTCTTTTAAAAAAAATCTTCAACAAAGTTTGTCTAAGGGTTTCTAATGGTTATGAAGCTGTATTAATTTTGATGTAAAATTCGAGAAATCTGTCAAATATTTAGTATATGTTTCAACGAATGTGATATTGTTTTACACTTTAGTGTACTTTCCAAGGTCGCTTAATTGTATGTAAATATCTTCTTACGTCATCTGCTAAATCAATAATTTAATGACAAATGAAACGTTTCAAACATGTTTACACTCTTTATCTACATCGTATATCTAATTATAATGTCACTTTAGCCCCCTTGATAGGGAAGCTAGAGAAAAAGGGACCTTATAATTCGCCTCAGTCTGTCCGTTAGTCTCTCCGTGTCCATTAATTTAATTTCAGGAAAACACAAGATGTAGAGAGGTGCTTAAGATGTTCGAAAAGTATTTGCTATACTAGCTCAGAGCCACCGGATCAAGCTTGATTGCTGGAGTCAGTGTTGCAAACTATTTGTTTTTAAAAAATCAGTTTTTCAAATTACTTCCATTGCGTTAGTCCTATCTGCACCACAATTAGTATAAACATTATTAGATAGAAGAGAAATATTCTGCGGATGTCATCATCCCGAAGCACCCGAGTTGTTAGTGTTGCCAACCTACTTTCTATACAAATCAAGATGTTAAATTATTTCCATTACGTTTGTCATAGCAGTACCAAACCTGGCATAAATCTTATTTGAAACAAAAAAAAACACACTGTAGTTGTCCTCTTTTCCATGCAAGCACTCCATTGTCAGTGTTGCAAACTCGTGTCTAAATAGTTGTAGAGACGTGGTTGTGGTATCGTTTTAGAGGTCTTGGCTCAGTGACCAGTTCAGAGACGCCGGAGCCGTCGAATAAGGCACCGCAATGGTCAGTGTTGCCAACCATTTTAAAAATTCACTATTCATTTTTTTTAAATTTGCTTCCATAATGCTAGACTTATTTGCACCAAACTTGGCATTATTCGACACAATAGAAAACTACTGTGGATTTTTTTCCAACCCTAATCATTTTACTTATCAATGTTGCCAAACTATTTAAAAAAAAATAACGTTTGTGCGCCTTAGATGCTACCAAGGGACTTAGCCAGGGTTGGTAAAAATCGCGATTTGAAAAAAAAAATCATTTTTGTTGTTTTTTTTATTTAAATCAAAATGTTTAATTTAAAAAGCTTGCAGCACTGAAAAATTTACTACATTAGCTTTTCTTTTTCAAATACTAATACCAGTAAAGTAAAGTTCACAAATAAATGTGGTGTTCGCTACGGAAGATAGCCATGGAAAGTAGGCGATTACAACTTCTAATAATTTGGAAAGGAAGGAATATATGGCGTTACTTATGGTCTATTTTACAAAGCGAAATTAACATGTAGGAAACTTTTACGTTACTCTCATCGATACACGACGAATGAAGTAGTTTCAGACGGGTATACACCGTGATTAATTTACAATGTTTCTATGTATCAGCTTTCCTTCTGAAATGGCGTCTGTGTCTTCATTTCTTCATAAGCAAATGCACATTTTATAATCGCAATTGGCTCTTTACCAGTCTACATCTCCCTAACGAAATATTCTAGGATTTAAGTTTACTAAGATACATTTTAATTCATTTCACTTAAGAGTTTTCATCCCTCAAAACTGTAATATCAATTTGGGAACATCCCATGACAATACTCCACAAAGTATAAGAGCTACTTTTGAGCTGCGATTGATCAGTGGTAGAGCCCTCACCTCTGGTCCGTGCAGTCCCCGATTCGATCCCGGCTCGTGTCATGAGGGGTTTTTGGTGAACAACATCCGTGTGCGTGCATTTTCTCATGGTTTTTCTCGTTTCCTTCCACTTGTTTGATTCCACCAATTCTCCCACCATCATTTATTTTTCGGTCTGATCCGCAGTCAAATCAATAGTGGATAGGCAGCTTTGCACTTTCATTCTTCAGCATACACATACGTAAACTTTGCAATTCCATTGAGTACAAATTATTTTTTAGAAATTTGCGAAGAAAACTAATAATTTGATACAAATACACAAGTTACGAATGTAATGTTACGAAACAACAACTTTTATTTTGTAAACAAAAAGTGGATTTTCTGTTTTTTGTGTGTTCGTTTCCATATGTACTACAAAAATAAACATATTTGTTATATAAACTGTACATTTATAATTTGAATTGGGTTCCTACGTTCTGTTCTAAAATTTCGCCAATAAGAATGATGAACCAATCGAATAGTTCGTTAAAATTCTAGGTTAAAAGATAAATTTCAAGCTTACATTATGATTCAAACCACAAAATGATAAAAAATACTGCCGTTTATTTCTACTTTATATATATATATAATTTAAATCACTGATCATTTTTTTTTAAATCGTGATTTAAATCACATTGATTTAAATAAATAAATCCTGGACTAAGCCATCGCGATTATTAGCAGAATCGCAGCCAGGGATTCCGCCGGGATTTTCAGTTTTGGGGGGTAAAGTCAAAATCGGGAGGGTATAAGTCGAGTTTTGAATGGTTTCTATCAATTTCCGACCTTAAAAATTTTAAAAGTTGGGGTGCTGTCGAGAATTTTGGGTAAGGTCTGGCTGAATCACTGATCGCAGCGCTAACTAGTTTCTTCGTATAACAGTAACATTGCATATAACCTTTTACGCGTAGAAAACAAGCTCGTTAGGCACTACACCACGACAAGTTTTACTTTTCGTTTGAGCCTCTCAACCTCAGATTGATTGTTTCTATGTACACAGAATCTTTTTCATTGTAGCCTCTTCCTTCCTTTTATTAATTTTTTGAAAGTTTTACTTCTTCTTCTTATTATTATTTTACCATTCACACTTTTCCATACTGGTTTCAGGACTCCGTGTCCTTTGTCGTCTCAATTACTTGGACTGATGTATATCATATATTTTTTTTCTTACCATCTGAGCTCTATAAAAAGGGAAGAAATAAAATCCGGTCTATTGTGATGAAAGAAAATCACAAAATAGACGATAGAAAGTGAAGAGCAAGATAAACTGAAAGCATAACAAGAAAAGAATATAAAATTTACATAAACCAGAATAAATGAGTCGACAACGCCTACACTAATCTAAACTGATTACAGTAAATAGGTAAAAAGAAAAAAATAATTAAAAAATAACAATAATTGAAAACTTACAAAAAAATAAAAATTAAAGAAAGTATAAACAGGCTACACTCAAAACGATTCTGATAGTAAACAAACAAACAAAAAAAAAAATCACCCCAGAGTGTTTAAGGGAGTCAAAATGAAACTTTTTTGTTCTATGAGTAGACAACCAAATTAAAACTACGTGTACGATTTATTATTACATAATTACACTTAAGAAACCCTGATCGTCACATCCCCATTTTTTCTTTTAAAAAAAAATGAAAATATCCGAAAATATGAAGGACAAGACTGAAATTTTGAAAAGCGACCCTGATACCACTCATGAAAACCCAATAAATGAATTACTTCAGATTTTTGGAAGCACTTTATTACGGTAAGACATTTGAAACCCTGAAAAATAAAACTTTATTTATTTTATATGGGACATTTAAAAAGAAAAGCACGGAAAGTGTGACGTCAAAACTCAGGTATTGAATTTTTTTCATTAGAAACAGGGTTGCAAAAAAAAATCACGATTTTTTTTGTTGATCTTTTTATTTAAATCAAAATTTCTAATTTAAATAACTTGCGGCCTTGAAAAAGCTACAAAGTCCGCTTTTTCTTTTCAAATACCTTAACCAGTAGAAACTTGTAATGTCTATTTAATATTTGGCTGTTAAAACTTACATGAGACTTTTACTGCGACGATCAGGGCGTGTAATCCTTCTTCCAAGTGACGTCATTCAAAACTGAAGTGCCTACTTGAAGTGTCCGGGCTTGTGCACGACGGGTGAGGCGACACCCAGTTTCTAAGTCTGCCTAAGGTAACGAGAAGTTACTCTAGCACATACGAAGAGCGTCAAATAAAAACCTGGTAATGCTCCGTGAAGCAATTTAATTTTATACGAACTTGTTTATATTCTTATATTTTTCTACTCAAGGTAACCAGTAACAGTCTTTTACATAGTTTCATATAATCAATAGCTTGGTTATATAACCTTTGACACATAAATCATGACTCAATTCTGACTCGAAACATTTTCGACTTAATCTCAATTAGACATAAAAATTACATAGTTGGAG
Source organism: Lepisma saccharinum (assembly GCA_022664845.1). Lineage (NCBI taxonomy): Eukaryota > Metazoa > Arthropoda > Insecta > Zygentoma > Lepismatidae > Lepisma > Lepisma saccharinum. The sequence continues at coordinate 29,251 of JAGDQP010014316.1, read as the reverse complement.
TTTTATATCAACTTCCATTCATAAGTTTTGTTTGCATTTTCGGTTCCTAAACATGACATGCATAGCATTTTTCATTGACCTCTATCTGGGCATATTATTTAGTCCTTCCGCACAGGTTATGTATTAAGCAATACATAAATTAATTATATATCTGGTGTAGTAAAAAGTAATCCATTATTTTTGCATGACATTGAAGGCTTGACTTACCATAGTTAGAATGATCCGATTTAGGTCACATATGCGCCGTTTTGTTCGATAACGTGTTGCCATTTGGAAGGTAATATCATGATGCCTCGCTTATAGAAGCCCTTGTCCCTATTGGCAAAAAATTGAGACAGTCGATTTTCACAAGCCTCTCTTGAAGCGAATTTTTCACCAGCAAACGTGTTCGTCATGGACAGGAACAGATGGTAATCACTCGGTGCCAGGTCCGGACTATAAGGTGGATGCATAAGAACCTCCCAACCAAGCTCCCGGAGCTTCTGGCGAGTCACTATCGATATGTGTGGCCTGGCGTTGTCCTGGTGGAACACAATGCCTCTCCTATTGGCCAAAGCTGGGCGATTGCTGCCTTCAGACGGTCCAATTGTTGACAGTATAGTTCCGAGTTAAGGGTTTGGCCGTAGGGGAGCAGCTCATAGTAGATAATTCCCTGCCAATCCCACCAAACACACAGCAAAACCTTCCTGGCCGTCAATCCTGGCTTGGGCACCGTTTGCGCCGGCGCACCGCGCTTCCACCACGACCGTTTTCGCGTGACGTTGTCGTAAGTGATCCACTTTTCATCACCAGTCACCAACCGCTTCAGAAATGGGTCGCTTTTGTTGCGATTCAGCAGCGATTCGCAGATGGAAATTCGGTCCATGAGGTTTTTTTTTGCGTTAACTCGTGTGGCACCCATACATCAAGCTTCTTTGTGTATCCAGCCTTATGCAAATGGTTCCACACGGTTTTTTGTGCAATGTTTAGCTCTTGGGCAATCGAAACAGTGCTTACATGACGGTCGGACGCGACAATGTCCATGATTTTATCGATATTTTCGACACTTGGCCTTCCAGTGCGTGGTACATCTTTGACGTCAAAATTACCGGAACGGAATCGACGAAACCAAAATTGTGCGTGATTGGCCATTACAGTATCAGGACCATAAACACTATTCACATTTGCAGCCGCCTGGCTTGCGTTTTCGCCTTTATCGAAGAAAAACTGTAAAATATAGCGTATTTTCTCTTTGCTAGTGTCCATTTTGACGCGCGCTCACACAACACTGAGTCAACTCATCACAACTATCTTAACAGTGTTTGTAGTACGCAATTTCATCGTTTGAACGCCATCTCGTTGAACCCGATCGGACTTATACAACGCGAGATACAGATCACTGAAGCCATCTATTGGCAAAATAATGGATTACTTTTTACTACACTAGATATATACTGTATATATAAGTAGTTTAGTTAAATAGTAGACGATATAGCCTATTTACTTTACAGTTTTAGCTCATAACTCGTGTAATGTTCTGGTTTGAGTTTTACATCTCGTAGCCTAATGATCAAAATACATAAAATTATAACCATTCTTACTTTCTAGCCTGCATTCATATCGGTAAAACCCGTTAAATTAATTAAACATAATATTTATACATAATTTCGTACAAAGCATATAAATTCCATTTCCTTCAGGGATGCACTTTCGATACTATCCCAAGTTAAAATCAATATACTACCACAACCTAAGATAAGACATGCTAATCCGTGAATTGATTTATTTCCAGTTTAATTTTATATAAGAAAGATCGCTAGGCTGTCCTTCATATATCCTCCCGTACATGAATAGATAATCAATCATTCAACCGAATCCAAGTCACTGACTGGTAAGGTTACCGTATCAAACTTATGTAAAATTCATGAATATATGGGGTTCACTGTGGAATATAACCATGGAAAATCGGCAAATTTGTAATAATTTTGAAAAGGAAGGAAGACGTAGGGAAAATTTAGAAAGGGAAGTTAACATGTAGGAAACTTCTACCTTACTTTCGTCGATACACGATGAATGGTTTCAAGACGGATATACACCACAATTAACTTCGAAAAAGGAACAATTTGCAATGTTTCTACGTATCAACTTTCTTTCTAAAATTACATCTGTGTCTTCCTTTCTTCCTAAGCAATTGCCTATTTTCTCCTAACGAAATATTCTAGGACTTAAAAGTTTACTAAGATAAATTTTATTTTATTTTACTTACCAAATTGCACTATCAATTTGTGAACACCCCATGGCAAAATTCCATAAAGTATGAAAGCTATTTTGTAGCCGCGGTCGTTCAGTGATATAGCTCTAACCTCTGGACTGTGAGGACCCGATTCGATACCGAATCGTGGCATGTGGGTTTTGTGGTGAACAAAAACCGTGTGCGTGGGTTTTCACAGGGTTCTCTCGTTTCCTCTCACTTTCTTTATTCCACAAATTCTCCCATCATTATCCATTCGGTCTAATCCGAAGTTGCCTCGACGTCTTAAATAAAATTCAATTCAATGAGAACTGTTTAATGCAGTTAAATCGAAAGAGGATACGTAGCTTTGCATTTTCATCCTTCAGCACAGTGCCGGAATTAAGGGAGGATAAAGCGTGCAAGCGCCCAGGGCGGCATGTTTAAAGGGCGACAAACAGCTAAAAATAAAAAATGAAACCTTCTAAAAAGGAAATGGAATTGCCTATTTGAAACTGACCTAAACGTGTTCAAAATTTCAATACCGGCGCGCAAAGACATTTTTATGTTATTCCATACAACCTACCTTCTTCTCTAAAATTCAACACCGCCTTCAAGTCAGATAGGTAGGTCTACTGCATTACTGGAGTTAGTAATAGCGATGCCACGACAGACTCCAGAGAAGATAACAAAAGTACACTACGTGATGCGAGACAATATTGTGGCCGTCGCGCCGGCCGGCCGTGTTGTTTGGGTAAAAAACGATGCAAAGCGCGGCAAAATTTAACCTTGCCCCCATAGGAAAATTTCTAGATCCGGCACTGCTTCAGCATGCACACAGGTAAACTTTATACTTCCATTGAGTATAAATTGCTTTTGAGCAATTTGAGAAGAAATCAATAATTTGATACAAATACACAAGGTAGGTAATGTTAAAAAGCAATAAATTTTGTTTAGTACATGTACACAAAAACTGGATTCTCTGTCTTCTGTGTGTTCGTTTTCATACGTGAGTGAATTGTTATTAACGTCCTAAACAAGCTGGTCAGCTTCTAAGAACGGGACCTACAGATTTTGATCAAGTGAGTTCCGAACCACTCCGTTCAATGGACCCCGGCGGGATTTGAACCCGTGACCACGCGCACAGAAAGTGAGCGTTCCTTTTCATACGTATTACAAAAATAAACACATTTGTAATACAAATTGTAAACTTATAATGTGGGTTGAGTTCCTATATTCTCTTCTAAAATTTCGCCAATCAAAATTAATCAATCAAATAGTTTGTCAAATTCTAGGTCGATCACTTTGGTTTTGGTTTACATCATATATAAGAGTCTATCATCACATAAGGACTAAAGAGTAAATTTCAAGCTTGCATATGATTCAAATCACAGAATGATTAATAATAGTGCACTTTATTTCTACTTATTATTTTTTTTTTTCAAAAAATCATTTGATTTGAATCACTTTGATTTAAATCAATCAACTCTGATTAGAAATATACATATTTAAATTGTGGATTAAATTGTACATCCGATAGATACTGTTGGATGAAGCTATTTGGGGGCCCTAGACTATTTTACTCCGCCCCTGGGCTATTAACTCTGCTAGGACCCCTGATACCTAACCCCTGTAGACGTAAGGGTAACTTATTTATCTTTGGATGGGCCCCTGAGCGAAAGAGCTCCTGGGCTACAGTCTCTTCAGACTCTTCTCTTAATCCGACTCAGACGATAAATATCTTTAAGTATTGTCGGGTCCGTTTTTCAAATTGTTATTTTTTCCCCAATACATTGGGAAACGAAGCAAGAATATTGAGGCTTCTTAATTTGTTTTAAAAGTTAATTTTATTTTTACTTTTTACTGCCTTTTAGAAAAACTCTTTAATTTGTTTATTATGACTGTTTTTTTTAAATGTCAGTTGAATTTCCGAAAGAAAAAAAAACTATCAACCAGTCTTTCTCTCTGAAGCACCTAGAAATAAACATATTTTTCCTCTCTCTCCCTCCCTCCCTCTCTCTCTCTCTCTCTCTCTCTCTCTCTCTTTCTCTACTGACGGTAATGCTTTCAAACAAGTAACTCCGTTCTCTTCCTGCATGAGCATCATTGTGGACAATAGCTCGCGATAAAAGCTCGCCGTAAAGAAAGAATGAGGGTTGAGCGGAAAAGAGCAAAACTGTGTAGGACTCCAGAGGGTCTTCGTCCATTTCATACCCTCCAATCTGTCGACATCTGGAGGAAATCACCATCAAACACAATTACGAGATCCACTCAGCTACAACTTTACGACAACAACTCTCCTAGTCCATAGTGCTTAACGTATCTCTCGGGGTCTCTCTAGAAATGGTTTTCGACGCCCCTGAATAGTAACTTTAGCTACAAGAGAGACAGAGAGTAGACACTATTAATATATATATATATATATGAACATATGGAGTTTCATGCTTTCAAAACGCTGATATGACTTAATCATACGGACGCTCTGTGGTTTTTAGTTTTTTATTCATCTGGATAAACTTTTAGAAGTTCTTTTCCCCTTCGAATGTATCAACTAAAAGATATTCTTGTATGTATACGTTTATAGAAAGGCTCACGGAAGATCCGAAAAGTAAATTCTAGCAATACTGAACCGAAATATATGACAAACATAAGATGTGAAATATAGTAAATTTCATACCTATAGGGCCTTAGAAATCCAGGTTGAAGATAACAAGGTTTACCGCGTTTATGCAAGAATGCAGATGTTCTCTGTCAAATAGTCTCTTGCCCTTCACCCTGCGGGAAGTCAAGAGTATGATTCAGAATAGCAAACTAAAGAATTTTCAACTCAATGGAAGAGAAACTCTCAGGCGAGTGTTTTCAAATATTAGAGTTGGGTATGGGATGCTTTTAATATTAACATTGATGTTAATTCATCTATACAGATAGCAGTCACGATGACATATAACAGGACTAGCCATCTTTGAAATAAGCGATAAGAACTGAAAACACAAAACGTAACAAATGACAAGAAATCTTATCAGATCTCGCTTGAGAATTCAGTTAATTTGCATGTATTTTTCACTAACCTTATTTTCTGAATTGTCGGTTAGAAACACTGCTCAGTCCATGTAGGAGTTAGTTTACACTGAAAGAATTACTTCCTGATTAGATGAAACGTGTCGTTCGTAATGAGATCATGTTTCGATCACAGATAAGGATAAGTCCTTTAGTTCTGTTATTCACCATACAGTAGAATCCCGTTAATCCGAACTAACTGGGACAAAGGCTTGTTCGGATTACCCGAACTCGATACTAAAATACGTACTACATTTTACGTAGTTTTTTTTTTTATCTTCAGTGATAATAACTGCAAGTAAAGAATGCATGTCTAAAACATACAAAACACTCTGTATATTCCAGATTAAAAAAAAAAGAGTAGAGGAAAAAATGGATCAAAGGATATACATTCGGCAGTAAAGCCATCACCAAATGTGAGCTTTAAGTACAATTGCACATAACAGATGGCAGTACAAGAATATGGAGATTTAACTCAAGAGAACTCTGACCCTGATCGCATTATATGGATTTTCGCATCATAAACGAACGGTATTGCTTTTACTTCAGTATAAAATATTGAATTCGGCAATATTTATTATTTACCATGAATCTTTTATTTTCACATATAATGTGCGATGTTATGAATGATGCCATTAATTTCGACTCCACCTTTCTTTATAATACAAGTTGTACCGTAACACATGGACCAGATTTGGCAAACGAATTTCTGATGTCAAAACAATAAAAAAATAATTCAAAAACTTTGAAAATAATGTTTTGTGACCCCAAACCTAAAGTGTTCTGCAACCAGTCAAACAGAACATCGTTGCAGGCTAGTATCCCACCCTGACAAATTTATTTCTCGTCCCTGCCAGGGATAATTTTCTCACCCCCGCACCCCTTCCTTCCTGAAAGATGTTTCGATCAAGATTAGATAGAAAATCGGAACATTTTTATATGGCAGAAGTTGAAATTATTTTCATGAAACTGACAAGAGTGTATGAACTTTTACTAGCAACTAAGAATCCTATTTGGAAGCCATTTTCTTTGTGACGTTTATCAAGTAGTTTAATGTGAAAGATTTAGTATTATCAGTTTGATTTAGTAACCTCCTATTGGAAAATAGCACTCCCCACCACCACCACCACCGCTAGTTTATTTTGGGAAATCGCGTAAGACCGTACGGAAGCATGATCGCTCAAAAATCGCGAGAAACTTCCCTCTATGAACTATCTCACAGTATACTTAAATGCATATGTGATCGATAGATGGCAGATAAAATCAACATTAACAAAATTGTTCACTATCATACACAGAGGTAAATGAAGGTATGAAGTTCATTTCATTAAAATGTATTCTAATTATGTCTGTTGCCGAAAGATTTGGATAGCGTTGTCCTTTTGTGTTTTAACGTTAAATTTGATAAGTATGCAATATCGTCTAGTTGGACCAGCTCTGCTTCCAGTTTAAAAAAAAAATGGAGGGTCGTTCATGTTACGTTTGCGCAATCCTGATGGACTAACGTTTCCAGTGTAAACTTATGCAGAAAATTGTTTCAAAATGTGTTTCCACCTTAGAGGGAAAAAAAAATCAATTTTTACAACGGTAAATAAAGTGAATATATCTCGATAAATCACAAAGAATACATTGAATTATAACTCCCTTTTCTGGTAGTTAGTTAATTTATATCAAGAGAGTACACCTGTACAGGTTGTCTACCACCCTGGAAAACTCAGGGAACTCTATAATTTATGATAGAAACTCAAGGAAATTTATGACGTGAGTCTGTCCAATGTTGGTAAGAGCACTGCTCCGGGTAGGCAGAGGTCGTGGGTTCGATTCCCACTGCTGACTGGATTTTTTTTTCTATGTGTTAAAATCCGCTATTTAAAAGAATTTCGCTCTTTTCACTTGTGAAATACCAATAATGTACAAGATGCTTGGACTGGGTGCTGGTGGGATTTAAAAAAATTAACTGCATATTATTTACATGTTCCAGTACACTAAGAAGTAAGGGAATTTGAAAAAAAAGATCATGGAAAACCTCGAAAACTCAGGGAATTTCAAGTCAGGACATTAAAAGACACCATTCTCTTCGGCATAAATTTTAAATGTTATGTCACAAGGCTGTTACTGTTGTCAACATGGTATAATGTTTTTTAGTTGCTTTTTGTTTATTAGATATTTGATATTCTCTAGTAATGATAAACATTATATGTACAGCACAGAACGCAATGTTGCAAACGGTAAATATTATACCAAAATTAAACGTGAAAAAATTTACAGGACTCGATAAACTTTATTTTTATATGAGCCAGTCCAATAATTTTGGACTTCGGCCCGTCACGATTCGCCCTTTAGCTGTTAAAATCCACACCCATGCCCCTGCTGGGTCTCGAACCTCGGACCTTAGAGTCGTTGGCCCACCGCCGTAGACCGCACGGCTACCCGGTCGGCAGCAGGACTAGAACCAGAATGCCTACGCATTATCCATTTGAAGTCCGCAGCCGTAAACACTAGACCTTGTGGCCTGGGTACACATCTACTTTATTTGGATATATTATGACAGTGGAAATATGTCTTTCAATTACATCTCCTTGCTCACTTAGTTATAAAGATCTTGGAGGGATCGGTGCTTGCCCTTTGCAAGCCATCTGTATCTGTTTCTCCATCATATCCACCTGTATGTCGAAAAATAAGTGAACGAGAAAATGAATTAATCTAAAAAAATACTGATAAGATTTTCATAACATATTGAGTTTTGCAGTATATTTTTGAACGACGTTTGTCTCTCAAAAATCTAATTGAAGCCAAAAACTAACTAACAACATGAGTGACGCTAGTAAAGAAGTGAAACTCGTAAATGGCAGCGTGGGTAGTTTTAAATTGGATGTCTCCTTTCTGCTAGATTATATAGTAATCTAATTTCTTAAATCTACTTCGAACATTAAGAAAAAGGTCTTTCCATAAAGAAAGTATTTTCATTATACAATCTCACCATTAAATTTCAGCCGTTCCCCTTAACTATTAATCATAACAAGAACACAGTGTTTCATAGAAGGTTTTCTAAATTGGAATTGAGACATAAATCCTAGCGAGACGAGGCGATGATGGAAATACTCCTCCTGGTCGTACCCTCTTTCTCTTTTGAGTTTAACAATGAGATGTACAAAACCATTACAGACTACAGTTAACATATACCCACTCAAGATGCGGCTGTGATTAGAATTGGAGATGGGATGCTCCCCTTTCCTACTCCCGCTCAATAAGTCGACTTGTAGAACGCGTCATTATCACCATCACCTCATTCCTTGTTCTGACAACTAATGAAAAAAAAAAGAGTATTTTATGAATATGAATGTCTCTCTAACGCAGTTATAATTCAGTCTTGTTCCTCTTCCATGCTCGGTCCATTCCCCCCAACACACTTATCAAACATGAGAGATCCTTTCCTTTACACTTATATCCATCCTTTACTTGCCCCTAACACAATCACTTCACCACATTACTCTATATAAGACCTCTGCTTCTTCCATCAAAAGGATGAACATTAATCCGTGTTTTAAGTTACCCCGTTAGGTGATGACACGTTTTGTTTAAGTATCAGCTCTACAGGATTTGCCGTCCATTATCATTCAAGCAATTTGAGGGTGCAATTTATGACGTCATCGCTGCTACAGCGCGGGCTCCTCCTAAGCCAAGAGCAAACTGTCGTTTATCCGATCCTTCCTCCCCTCCCCCTCTCTCTCTTTCCTGCTTGTTGCTACAAAGAAAAAGAAAATTAATGCTATCTTGAAGCGTCTTCTTTATGTGTTAAAAAGTATTCAATGTAAAAGAAGGGTCGTTACGATGGTTGCAACTACAATGGAAAGGAATGATTATCCAATTGTTCGCATTTACAGCTTTTACTTCTTATACACACACACGTACCAAGCAACAGTGGTTTGGTTGGTAGTGTGTTTGCTTCGCGTTTGGGAGGTTCTGGCTTGGATCTTAGCGGCTGACCATCCAGACCAAGGATTTTCCTTAGTCACACAATGTTATTTTCGGGATGGTACCTTCAAAATTAGGCCCTGGCTGACTTTCTTTTCACGTCCTCTCCCCACTACTATTCTGGCTTTGGCTTTTCTTTGGTATATGACATCCACTTCCTATAAGGCTCTCCAGATTCAAGTTACTTCGAGTTTCCTGCTAGCTTAGGTTAGAATAGGTTAGGTTAGGTTAGGTCAGGTCAGGTTTGGTTTGGTCAGCCCACACCTTCCACAGTTGGATGCCGTATACAGAACTTAACCCTTGGCTTGAGCAATAGTTGTCTAAAGACCATAAATGAAGTTCAGATACATAAGAATTACTGCCACAAAAGTAAAAACAAAGTTTATGTTTATCAATTCTCGAACTAAATCATACACGATGCATTAAAATAAAAATTTGGGAGTTGATTTATATCACTGGTACAGACACTATCAGGTGAATGTAGTTGAATGACACTACCAGGAGGTTGGCAACACATCCCTCCAGTGTTGCCAAACTAGTATAAAGTTTTATTTTATTAAATCGCACTACGACGGTTTATTGGGTATTTCGTATGTCCAGTGACGATAAACATCATATACAGTAAAGCATATAACGCAGTGTTGCAAACTATGAATATTATACCAGATTAAACGCTGAAAATGTTCATTTTGAATACTCACTTTAATATAATATCCATAGTTCTCAACATTGCATTCTGTGCCTCACAATACGATGTTTATCACCACTAAGGGGATACCAAATATTCAAAACACAGACACAGTGTCATTTTAAAAAAAAAATTGTATGAAGTTTGCACCACTGTCAATGTCATGACGTAACTTTTAAACTCCAATATATTTGATATTGATACAAATTACATGTCTCGAAAAACTATATTTTATTTTAATACATCGCAAGAAATATTAATTTTCATTTACCACTGCTTCAAGTGGGGTCCGTAGCTTGACCGTGGATTGCAAGGATGCTTTCGTTCTAAAAGGATGTTACTTCGTCAGGGCAATGACTTCTCATCGCCGCTTTATTTGGCTACCGAGAACGAAGTCGACTACATCTTAGTACAGGTACGGTAGCTCCCCAATTGGCATCAAGAAGCCATGTCAATACCGGAATTTGTAGTTTTCACCGGAGATCGAACTAGATACCGCTTGCACCGGAAGTGGGAGAGCTAATCACGCGGCCAAGCAAGATCTGGATTCAGAGAAGAAAAAAAAATGGGCTGCGTGTTTAGAATTGTCCCATACGAGGATAAATCACACAAAGAATGACAAGTTTTCGCCAGTACGACGTGTTCACGAAATGTAGAGAAAAGTACAAGGAAAAATTAAAGTGAAACGCCTGTGTATGAAAATGCCTTACCGGCGAAAGCTTGTAACATAACTACTTCCGTGTGTGTGTGATTAGATAACTTCCTCTATGGCTTATGGAACTCACAAGTTCATCGTCGCAGTAACAAACATACGCCATTGGATTCTATCCTGGGCAAGATCAAGCCAGTTTTCATCACAAACACCTACCACTAGAAGATCCCTTATAATATTGTACTGACAACAACGTCTCGGTCTTCCTAAGAGTGTCTTTTCGTTCGGCTTACCAACCACGAAGGAATATTTTTTTTTTCATTTGAGCTATATGGCATACCCATCTTAGCTGTCGTGTTTTCATTAGTTTTACAAATGGATCATATAGTCTATTGAGTTCTGTGTTATGCAGTCTCCTCCATTCTACGGTCCCATTTCGGCCCGTAGGCCCTATATCTCGTCTCACAATCTTATTTTCAAACACACGCAATTTATTCATCTGTCAGGGTCGTACTCCCAACTTTCACGAGCATAAAATATTACCGGGAGAATAATTCGTTCTGAATGTTTTCTATCTCAACTTTGCTGATATCAATCAGGAGGTTAGGAGCTTTGGACTGAATAGAAATATGTGTTGCCCGATTCTAACCGACATTTAAGTCAACAGGATATATGTATCCGGTGTTTGTGTGACAGGAGAGATACTTATCCATTTTGCTTTTATGCACGCGGAAGAAATGAAGGCACACTTGTCTTATTTATATTTCCTATCTGAACTGTAAAATTTATAAATATCATATTCTGAACTGCGATCTTAAATATATTATTTCAGTATTTTCTTCAAAAATGGTACCTAGTTACTTATTTAGTCTTCAATTGTCTTTTAGACGTAGAAATTTCGAGAGGAAAAATGACGATCAGATAGACAGATACACACAGGTCTTTTTCTGAAGAGAAAAACAAATTGTTTTAGATAAAAAAAACTCTGTAAAACCATAAATCGAATGTTACTTTTTTTTTCTTTCCAAGAAAGGAGAGAAAATGTACTATGAATAAAAAAGTAATATTAACGAAAACCGAATTTTGGCGTTTTGCCTCAAACTTGTTGCTTCGAAAATTGCCTTCTGCTATTTAGAACGGCTTCCACCACTACCACCAACCACCCTTCTGCTCTCATCTCCTCCCTTGCTCTGTAATCCGCTCGACACTCTCTCAGACCAAAACCACATCCCTTTCTTCTTGCCTGCTAGCTTGTCTCGCAGCTTTCTCGTACGACGTTCCCTTTTTGGACTTTGCAATAGAACGGACAGGTGGCCAGGAACAAGCAATGTTAATTGAATAGGGTAAGACTCCGGAATCCTGGATCAAGAAGTAAGATCCAACATTTTCCTTCTTCTGCACAATTTCTCTCTAGAACTTTTTGTGTGAGTGTGTATGTATGCGCGCGCGCGCGTGTGTGTGTGTGTGTGTGAGAGAGAGAGAGAGAGATTACGAGAGAAATAGGGAACAAAGAAGAAAAAGTTCTCCTTAACGATGGTAACACCAAAACCGTAAGACAACGGGAATAGTTTTTAAACATTTAAGTACGAGACAGGAGAGAGAGAGAGAGAAAGAAAGACAGACAGAGAGAGAGAGAGCACGGTTTAAAGCTTTTTAAGCCTTTTAGGAAACCAATTACATTAAGAGACATACCTATATATATGAAACATTCCAGCAAACGGATTCCAATTCCTGCAAATTACATCGTAAAAGACTTTAGAGGTTATTCCCTCAAGTGGAGTGGCTAGCGTACTGACCTACGAGGTCCTGACTTCGAAATCTTGATTCAGTCACTTTGTCTAAGGTTTTACACTTCCCCTAGTTAAATGAACACAATGGTTCTGACGTAAGTGAGGTCGGACTGCTAAAGTTAGAATGCAAGAGGTTCTGGGTTCCAATTCCGACCTTTGTCCATCTACTAACAAAGAAATGGTTGCTATGGACACTAAGTTGTGGCAGGATTATGCCACAGCGAGAAGCTTTCATTACAGCCACAGTGATGTTCCAGCCAACATATATTTTTTTATCCTCCTACCAGCTGTACGAATGAGAGCATTGACCTATATTTTTTCTCCTCTCTCTCTCATCACATACACACACTCGTCCAACCGCATCCTACTTCGCAGCGCTTCCGCTAGGCGTCACCGCCTACCAAACCCAAATCATATGACTGACTAAACGGGATTCTTCCGACTTTTTCCAGAAGAAGATGGCTAATTTTTCTCATCGACAAGATAAAAACTGGTGTTACTTTTTACACATAGGAACGTGAAAAGTAATTAAGTATATGTTGTGATATCCGGTGTAGTGTTCTTGTTTCCCAGTTTATTCAAAATACGAAGAAACCCTTTCTCATTTCACCGCTCTCCAAGGATGGCGTAATCAGTACAGAAGATGCGAGAAATGGCTCGTGCTTGGGGAAGGGGCCTCAGCAACGACGGAAAACGGTCGTACCAACGTCCAGTTTTGAACTGACGGCTCCCCATCGGTCGTATTCAAAGTGTATTTCGAAGAGTGGGAAAAAGTCAACAATTTGGTGGACTCAAGAAGCGCAAAAAGACTACTCGCTACCTGACTACCAAAGAATGATGAGCTACATGTGACATCCGAATGCAAATAATCGATTTTGAATTGTGTTTTGGCAAGTTTTTCAGTAAGTTCGGTCAAACAATATTATAAGTTCGTCGAAGTGAACTACTTCAAGTAACCTGGCGAGTGGATTTCCTCGAAATCTGATTATTTCCTGCAATTGTGATGTTTTTGGTGCCTCCATGCCCAGAAGACAGTCTGGTGTAACAGAAAAAGTAATGCAGCAACGCCAAAAACTGAGTTCTCGTATCCCGTATCCTGATTCGTTCTGTCCGGTCGACTTCCACATAATAATAAGTGTGTCCAACAAAAGTGAAAATTTCACTTTTCACTCTATTTTTCAAGTGAAAATTAATACAAGTTAAAATTAAAGTGGCAAAATTGGTACTGGCATCTCGAGCTCATTTAATATTCGTGTATGTGTGAATCGCTAAACTGATGCATATAAATTCCGTTCATAATCTATAAATGTTTCTACATGTTCCCCAACTAGTTGATAAGGTGGCATGCATTAAATAGTTAACTAGGTCATAGTATACATGCATTTATTGGTCGTGTGTGCGCTTCAGGTAAGAATTGTGTTATATTTTATTGTGTCATTCACATTTTAAGGTGAGTTACTGCGCACACACGCAACGAACACCGACGGCCATTTTGTGGAGACGATTGTGATGTCACTGCGGCGCACTGTGTACAAAGGTAATTATCTGTGTCGTAGGGTAGAGGAGACGTAAGTGTCGGACCAAGGAACCTTTATTTTAGTGGCAGTGTATTCATTTTGTGTCTGTACCACCACCACCACCACGGGTACATTATCATCAACATTACCACTCACATACTCATATAACTGGAACGTCATTCCCAGTCCACAATCATTTTTATTTATAGTGACGTTTCAGTCATGTTGAACATAGTAAGCAAGCTTAGGACAAGCTTGATTTAAGTTTGAAATTGGCTGTACTAAATAGACTTGATATTATAAGTTTGATCCAAGCTGAACGTAGACAGTTATGACACTAGCGTCATGGCAAGCTTGTTTCACGCTTGTTGTGGCAAGTTCGTCCGATATCAACTAGTAAGTATGACGCAAGCTTTAGACAAGCCTGACGCAAGCTTATACACTTGACATGGTAATCTTACAACAAGTTTGAATCAATCTTACTGTGTTATCAGGGATGCCATATACACTGGCACCTAATTTCGTCTTGTCTGTGTATAAAACAAAAAGTAATTAAACCGATATACTTGTATTTTGTTTCGCTCCGATTCACTCTGCTCAATAGGTGTGGGCGCCACCTGCGATAGCCTTAAGGAGAACCTACAATTTTAGGGGATCAAAACCAGGAACAAGTGACAAGCAGTACTACTGTTGCACCAATAATGCTATACAAAAATTCAAAGAGCAGAATTGGGCTCGATTTGAACCGATTTTTTTTATCTTTTGACAGCGGGACGAGGACTTTTAGAGTGAGAAATTTCAGCTCGAAAAAAAAAAAAAAAAAA
>JAGDQP010014316.1:0-14439 GCA_022664845.1 Lepisma saccharinum | reverse complement strand
GGACTTTTAGAGTGAGAAATTTCAGCTCGAAAAAAAAAAAAAAAAAAGATGGGATTTATGGTTGTTCATTTGAACTTGAAAACGACGCAACAAAATGTTAAAAATATAAAATTATGAAAAAGGGAGCATTTATTCATATGTAGTAAATAAGGTAATGCACTTATGAATGGAAAAGAGTACAAAATAGCTTGATCTCGGGAAAATTTGAACCCGGTACTTTCCGGCCACCTATCCAACACCTTATCCCCTCAGCCAGCAGGCCAGCTGCGAGAATACGCCTTTCGTCTTGTCAGGTACTTGAGAACAACGCTCAAAGATTTCTTGTACACTTCTTCCTCCTGACGTCTTCTGGTATATTTCTGTCACTGAGAAAATTATTCAGGTTTTCTATTGTCATTTTTAACTAAACGCAAGGCGATAAATTTCACAGTATGGTTTGGTCTTTCGATAACCATCGCGGTAACAAATGGCGGAGAACAAACTTGACTAGTAACCATGATGCATTGTAAACCAGTCTAAGAAGCTGAGAAATCGCTTTTAAAATTTGAATAATAAATTACATCCAAAAGCATCGGAATTCCGTCTAGAAAGATCACATTTTCCGTCGACAGCAAGAGCGTTTCGTTGAAAACCGCTCTATTTCGATTGAAAATTCCGCTTTAAGAAGATTAAATATTCCGCAGCGTGTAAGCTCTGAAATGTAAATGTTACAATTCACAAGAGCAAAACTTGACTTTCTTTTGTGTGTGTGTATGCAGATTCTAATGCGCAAATCAATAGTTACAACAACGAAAACTGTACAAAGACTCAGTAGGCTAACCTTTAAAATAAAAAAAGTTATTATGACTACATCACTGCGTATATTTGATCGATTCTACTCTGTAAGTTGAAGCAAAAGCTATGGAACAGCGAAGAATAATGAGTCTTTCTCCCGTTTTCTCTGTCCCAATCGCTAGCTCGCCATTGATGTATTCAGAGTTTGAACACGCTTAAACTAATGACAATCATTTTCCTCCGTTGTTGACAAAACCTTCGTCTTCTTGTTTGTTATTGGTTGTGTTAATGTGTCAAAACGTATTATGGGGAAAACCTAAGGTTCAATAATGCCGCACTAGACCAGAAATAACACCGCAGCGTTGCAAAGGACGGGATAAAAACAAGGCGTGTATATTTAGTGTGTTTTGCAATTTATTACGGTATATAATGTTGTCTCTTATTTTGATGTTATAGAGGGAAACGATAACATAAATTTAGTGCATCACGAACTAGCTGCGTTTATTTAACTACTATACTGGTACTGCGTTAGAAGAAAAACAGATGAAACTGTATTATAGGGCATTTAATAATATTATTTTTAAATTCTCAATTCTTAATGTTACAGGTTCAGAACGTTTCAAAACATCAATGCCAGACTCGAACTTATGTTTTCTCTAAATTGTTTTAATGCAGATACATTTGGTTATATACTGGTAATAAGGAAAGAATATAGCTCTATCTTTTAGTTCACCCGCCTACCAACAAGAAGAGAGAGCCGTCGTATTTGATACTTGGTTATACGTCATACACACTGTTGCCACATGTTATTTCGTCAGTAATCTGTGTTGTAGTAAGTCTGACGTGAAAGATGTTTTCCCTGCCTGAATACAATTCAAAACACAGAATGGACAGAGACATTGATTGAGTGGGAGAAACGTGATTAAACAAGCCGCGCTTAGTGCTAGCACACAGAAGGGAGAGAAAATGGAGAGGAAATATGGCAACGTCGTAACCGCACCTCCGCACTCCCCGTTAGTCAATTCAAGTGTTTTTCACCCATTGTCGAGCGTTGTGTGCAATTTCAATTTTACTTAGAACTATTTATTGTATTCTTGCTCCAGAATCGCTATGAGGAACGCTGATCTAGAACCTAAATATCTATTGCAATTAAGTTAACAGAAAGATTACAGTTAGGAGTAGTAAATATATTTTTTCTCTTCTCAGCAGCCGAACAAACACAGACATTCGGGCAACATTCGCTCCAACATACTTTTTCTGAACGTTGCTCTGACGTGTAGTGTTATCTGCTGGCCGCAATCACAATTCACAGCTCGAGAAGAGGGTGTCGGAATTAGGAACCCTGTCGGAAAAGAGCGAAATTGTCTTATTTTTTGTTCATTTTGTATCAAGATACACCTTAAATGCCTGCGAAGTCTCTGGGCAGTCCTTCCCGAAACCAAAATTTGGATACGTCCTTGCTGTAGCACTCTCTTGCAGAACTGAAAATCGATAGTTGAATTTGAATTTTTGTTTATGACCTTTAGGCAACTATGGCTCAGGCCGGGATAGGTGAGGGGAAATAATTCGGGAAGTTGTCGGCCAGGGCCTATGTTGAAGATGCCATCCCGGCATTCTTTCGGTGTGACAGGAAAAAGCCTGAAAGAAAAACTCAGTTTGGATTGTCGGCCACTGGGATCAAACCCACGACCTCTCAAATGCTACGCCAACACTCTACCACTGAGCTACGGCGGTTCGGTAGGTCACTTTTGGTGACCCTGACTGACCCGAATGTAGGTGTCCTGGGGACCGGTCCGAAACTTGACACGGTCTGAGAAACATTTTACGAATTTTGGCGTCGTATTTTTCGTGCTCTGGGGGCAACTGGACTTTGTAACCCCTGTCAAACGCAAGGAAATAATCAAAACTCTGTTTTGCTTTCCGGGTTACCGCGTCTAAATCGAGTCATAGGGTCTAAAGCCTAGACCCAGACTCGGTGACCCGTTTCAGCTCTGCACTCTTCGATTCGAAACTACCTATTAAAGAAAGTGTAGTGTTTAATAGCACAAGAGGAGAAAGAGCTTCTCGAAAGAAGTATAGGAAAAACATTTTTTCTTATTTAAACGTAATTTTATTCCAGTTGAGAGCGAATTCAACGGTACCACTGCGAAGAAAAGATAAAAACACTTTTCCATATAATGTAATGAGTACTTACTCCTACAAGAATACCATCCAGAAAGATTTCGGCTGTTTTAATTTATAGATGCCTACCTGCAATAAAAAAGACAAGAGATGTCAGTTATCTAGCTTTTATTTAGATAAAACATTTTAGAACATGTGCAAAATGTATTTTCTGTTGTCACCTGGAAACCATTATATCAACGTCGCATTTGATCGAGTGAAGCTGTAGCAGCTTTACAATAATTCTAGTATATTAGTCTTCTACATGGTAAAAAAACAAATCGCGGGGAAATTTACAAGAATTGGTAATCTCTTAGCCAAGCCGCAGATGTTTGTAAAATTACCTATTCCATTACGTAGCACCCCGTCTACATGTTGTAAATGCAGTTTGAAAAACAGATTGGCAAGTTTTGTAGGTAAATTTATAAACTATGAAAAATATATATATATTTGTTATACCAGTGCTTATTGTGCAAGTTAATGTTCTCGTTTTAATATTGAATTTTTTATGGCCTATAGGCATCTATGGCTCATACCGGGATGAAGTAAGGAAATTATGCTAAAACGTTGCTCAGGGTACCTTGACCTCTATTCAAGGTTTAATTTCGGCATTCATCCGGTGTAACTGAAATAATCCAGATAAAAATAAACTATCAGGACGGCCAAGATTTGAGTCCGGAAACTAACCAAGGAAGCACGCTTATGCTCTCTTTATATGTTATCGGCATCGCATTTTGTTATCAAGTCCCTGGAATAGAGCACCGTTTCTTTCAGAGGGTGACGAGGTATTAGTTCCCCTAGAGCACGAAAAGTGGCCCCCGGAAAATTTTCAAGGACTAGTAATAAATAGGAACAGTACAATTTCTTGATTACAAGGGTAAATTTCTTGAGTACAAGGATAAATTTCTTGAGTACAAGGGTGAATTTCTTGAATAATTATTGTTTCCAATAATGTTTCAAGCCTTTAGACATAAACCTTGCACTAATGCATGCTACTAAAAAACTAGATAAAGTGCATTCCTTTCGAAATAATGAACATCTAGTTATAGTGCTAATTATCTATTTATTGATTTCCGATTTAGACATACTTCTTACATATTTGTCTATCCAGACGTCACTCCATATTATGTCACGTATTCGAATTGTCTTCACAAAGCCTTTCTCCGTCAGTCTAACGCACACAATGAATGCCCTTGTGATTATATAGTTAGTATTATTACCGCTAGATGGCAAACAATGTTCTCAAATGTACTGCCATCTACGGAGGATAAAGTGTACTACATTCTAACATTCTCCGTACTACGCGAGATTGATGTTTGAAAACGAATTAAATTTCTCGTTTTGATTGTTTAGGCATTTTTTTTTCTAAATGAATGAATAAACATTGTCTAATTTCTTGAATAGAGCTCAACATTCGTGAATGGAAGCAAAATCTCCAAAATTTCGGAAGTATTTCGAGGGTTAAAAAGAACATTTTCACAAAATGTTAACAACTAACTCCATGCTATTTCTTGAGTGTTTAAAAATTTTTACGAATTCGCGAGTCGCGAAATTCTACTGACCCTAGTATTTACATAGAATCTAGTGTTCATATTCCCGAGAAGATAAAAGGAAAGCTCTCGTAAATGAAAAAATGTTTCCCCTTTGAGTCTTTCTGAAACAAACACTGGAATGGACTAGCAAAGCCATTAATGACGTCACTTCCAATGCGTTTGACTCTACTATAGCGACCCCATGGAACCTGTCCAAACAAATGGATTATTAATATTGTTTCTATAGCAATAAATAGATGATGATATGATACTTAAATGGTTCATAGAGAATTGAAGACTGGAAATGAAACCAGTGTAAGTGCCAAAATCCGATAATAGCACTTTCGATGTTAAAATGTTCGAAGTGCCAATCCTAACAAACTGGAAAACGTTAGAAGTGCCTTGAGCATGTCGTAGTGATGAATGTGCCGGGTGGAGTGACCAGGAAAGTCCAAATTTCCGCTTTGACACTGACCTCGTCTTGCATTCGATTAGTATTGAAAGGAATCTTTATTACATGTTGAGTATGTAGCGCCTCGTTGGACAGAAGGAAAACCAGAAAAAAACATATGTCAACGAGTGGTTACGGGTTTCGAACCAAGAACCTAGCGATTACAAATGAAGCGTATTTTTGCCAAAGAACAGTGTTACCGTACTATCATTTCTTTGTGACCATTAAATAAATCGTAACTCGTGCATTAAATCAAGCCAAAGAAACCGGAATACACATACACATTTTCCATGGGACATCTCTGTTCTTAGAAGTCATTAAAATCCACACAGAAAATATAGCTCCCTGACGAAATTAATTGGTAATTATCACCATAACGTCCTCTGCATTATTGAATGGCTGTGGTTCTCTCTCTCTCTCTCTCTAAAAAAAAAAACTCGCCAGAGTACGCCACACAACACACCAGAGCGGTCGTCACTTTGAGGAACTAATTTTCTGCGAGCTCTTGATAATTATGTAAACATATTTCTTGTGCAAACAAACCTGTCTTTTGGTTCGTTAGCAGTCGTTAGCATAATTTTTCTTGTAACGTGTATGAATATATATCTATAACCCTATATATATACACATGTGTGTTTGTGTTTGTGTCTGCATGTATGCATGAAAAAGAACTAACTGATGTTGTCTCTAATGGTTACTGTCATTTGCGGCTGCCACGTGAATAAATGAATCTTTTTTTTTTCTTTGTCTTCCAATTTACATGCAATTTTACTGTTTTCAGTTCATTGAGCTGTTAACGTATCCGTATGATAGAAGCAGCATCTTCTATATCTCTCTGAAAATATTCCCGAAATTGTTCTAAAGCCTGTAAGTAAATGGGAATACTTTGGCTGTGAGTCGCCGTTCAGAAGAGTTCACTGATTAATTTAATGGCCTTTAAGCATCTTTGGATCAAGCCGGGATGGGGTAGGAGACAGTATATCGGAAGAAAGTCTCCCCAAGACCTAGTTCCAAAGGCAGCAACTATCAAGTACCATCCCGGCATGAGCTTAGTATGACTAAGTGAATGCCCTACCAAATTAGCTACGACTGCTCGGTGCTGTTAAGAGCGCTGAGTATATTCGGACATCCAATCCTGCTTATGCAAACTAGATTGTTTTTAGATTATCTGATGGACCTACACCATACACCCACTTGATACACCCGTCTCTGTGCGATACACGTGGAGGTAGCACCACATTTTCTTGACCTACGGTAATAAGATAGGTGGGGAGGTCAGTCCCACGTTCGACCGCCTTTACCTTCCAAAGGTGGCCAGGAGTACCAAGGACACTCCGGTGCTCAATTTGATAGGAGGCTGAGTGCACCTCAGAGCGTGGGAACACTGCGAGAAAGTCTCCAGTGTCCTGGCCGGGATTTGATTTGATTTGACTACTCAATTTGATAAGTGCAACTTACCATATCAAGCCAAAAGATTTAAACAAGGTTGAATCCAGCAACCTAGTCTGCAACAATCAAGATTGAAAAAGCTTTGACAGGACAACAAAGAAAAAAAAACTGCTGTATTTTAAACAAAAAAATAAAAACGTTAACCTGGGTGGGAATAATATCGAGGACCACTGGCACAGCGATCCAATGTTGCAGTCACTAGGCCACTAAACCACTCGCCTAGTTCCCTTTCAGACCATTATTTATACTTAGTTCATCCAGATCTCAAGAGATGGCAGGACTAATAAGGTGGGAGCTAGCTGACATTAACTTACCATGAAACAGTCCTGGTACGTGGTGAATTTTTGAATTTATTTTATTTTAATGCCTTTAGGCAACTATGGCTCAGGGCGTATGGATGATGGTGGGATGAATTAGTGGAATGAAGAAAGTGGGAGGAAACGGGAGCACCCCGAGAAAACCCACGCACACGGTGTTTGTCCACCACAAAGCCCACATGGCATGAGCAGGGATCGATCCGGCGATCTCTAGCACAGAGGTGAGCGCTCTACCAACTGAGCCACTGGTACGTGATGAGACTTCATCACACTGAGAGGACAGCGCCAATGCAACGAAACAAAATTGAAATAATATCAAGTTTGTTAAGTTTCCTCGCACAACTGCTTGTTCCAACAAGCTTGAATTAGGTTAGTTATAAGAACCAAGCCACTTATGTCGTTCCAGAAAGTTTGTTTCATGCTTATTTATTAAGTTCAACATTTAAGAAATTTGACAAGCTCAAAGCAAATGACTAACAATCTTGTTGCAAGTTGGCATGCTATTTCGCTTTATATCGTAAACTTAAGGCGGACCCAATGACAACGTCCTGAAGTGTATAAATTTAAAAATACCCTGCATAACAGACTTGAGTGAATATAGTCCAGAATTACCAAGAGGAAAGACTGTAGTGTCAGTAGATTGCAAACGATCTTGCGAATAGAGGTAACTGAATCCCAATCTAAAATTAATTTCTCTCCTTTTAGGCGCTAGTGCGCGTTAGAGACTGATTGCACATAATACAGAAATGCCTCAAAGGAAAGTTATAGTCTTATTAAACCGAAAGCGGCACGGTACATTAAGTTCTCTCTAAATCCTCAGTTTCTTTCTACATGCCTTGGTCGAGACTGCTGCCTACGAACGGACAGATGAACAAAATGAGGCCCAAAATTTTGGAGATCCATTCAAATTGAACCCTATTTTGTGTCATTTTTCAACAGAATTTTTTTTAATAAACGAAAAAAAAGCATGTTTTAGCGACTACTTGTGGGGAAATTTGAACTAAACAATTTTGTCGACAACAGAAAGTCCTAAGTTTGCACACTCGTATTTTGAGGGAGCGATTCGTGTTTTAAAGCCGGTGAGTGTCTACTGAACGCTGTGATTCGGGGCTCATTTTTACCAAAATTTTAGAACTCACAACATCGCCAAGGTCGTTAATAATCATTCAAGCAAAATAATTTAAAATTAGAAGATAATGACTTTCCTGAAATTGATTTATTGAATCCCTAGTTTGATTAAACTTGATTTATAGTCTCAATCAATTTACAGTCAGGGTTAAGTGCAAGTCTTATTTAAAAGTAAGATCAAGGCAAAGGATATGGGAAGCGGGAAAAAGATATGAGAAGCAGAGTCGAATTAAGAGGCCGCGGTGACTCAATGGTAGAGCGCTAACCGTTGGCGCTTGGAATCGTTGGTTCGATCCCTGCTCATGTCATGTGAGTTTCGTGGTGGATGAACATCGTGTGGGTGAGTTTTCTCGGGATTCTCCCGTTTCTTCATTCCACCAACTTATCCATCATCATCCATCCGGCCTGAGCCAAAGTTGCCTAAAGAAATTCAAAATTTAAATTATATCTGAAGGAAGTAATTTAGGTCTTACTTGAAGATACTATCCAGGCATTAGCCTGGTATGACTTGGGGGTGAGGGAGATAAACCCGAAAAAAATCTCAGTCGGTATCACTATTACGCATTTATTGGATTAATTTTATCCTCATTATGGATGTGACACTGACCAGCAGTTGGTACTTTTCAAATTATACAGTCGCAAACTATAGCGCGTTCAACATAAGTTTGAGCCTTAGCTCCATCTCCTAGCAATTGTATTAAAAGGTACAGTTATGTTGGTCGGACTCTACAGAAATAATTATTTTGATATGGTAACCTAATGGTACCGTAATTACGTTCTTCCAGAGAAAATTTCGCTTACTTAAGTTACATTTTTCTGGGGCAGAGTTAAGTAAAGTATTATTAAATCTGTAAAATTGTTCAAGAACAGATCTTATTCTACCATAATTCAGTAAAATGGTATGGATAAAAGGGTATAAAAACAAATGAAACGAGTTTTCGACTAAAATAGGAAAAGGGAATTTGGTACTAAGTGAAATCACAGAAACGGGGAGTTTTCCAAGGAACTCATAAGAGAAAAAGGGTTACATACATCCTCCCCCCTCCCACCCACCTACCCCCACACACACACAGAGGGAGAAACCGAGAAAGAGAGAGAGAAAATGAGTAGACTAAAAGACCTAAGAGGCAGAGAAGTGAAAGAATTTCACTTTGCTTGGCAGTGTTTGCATACCGTCAAGGAAAATATTGACATGCTTGAACCATCATCCCCGATTCCCGACTGACTGACTGACTACATCCTCCCCTTTCCCCATCCCCATCCTTTCTCTCTCTCTCTCTCTCTTCCACATTGGTTTGAAAAATGTATACATCAGTTATACAAACTCACTCGCACTATGTCTAAAATATTTATGGCGAAAAAGGATTGGTAAAGTGCCCCAGGAAATAGGTGGGAACAGAGGCAAAAACAGACGCTTTGTACTGTTCATACAGAGATGAAAACCGACACTGCCGCACCCCATTCGCCTTTGCTTGCTTTTGCAGCCCTTGCAGAATGTCAATACACAAAAGTATAGTAACAAATACAATAAAAGTGCTTTTTTTCTCTGCTTAGTGTTGCCAACTCACTATGTATATAAAAAGTGCTTAGGAAAAGTTGTTTTTACTCCGCTTCTCTTGAAATACTACTTCCAGTCCAGAACGAAATACTAACTTTTCGATCCTAGGATGTTGATATCACAGCACTGATATTTGACTTGCTGAAGATCCCGATGTTGCCCGGGATGAAACATTCCTCAGGGGCCGAATGCCCACCAGGGTCGTATCCTTCTTCATATTCAATTGAGAACGACGTAGATGCTATCTGAACTCCATAAGGAAATACGACATGCTACATTAATCATATCGAAATAGAGCTTTGTGTCACGTTGTCCTGCTCACATCAGCAACAATGAAGGAAAAGTCGTTCCTAATTAAACTTACCCAGCAAGCCAGGTGACGTCGGCATCTGTTCGGCGAAGGCGGGACCGACGTCGGGTTTTGAGAAATCCCGACGAAAAGCTGACGTTGGCGTTTGGGTTTCGAGCGGAGTTACACCTCTATGCCGACCCCGACGGCAGCCCGGAAGATGGCCCGACGACCAAACGCCACTTATGGATCGCGCCGACTTTCCCCTGACTACTTCCCAACTACTAGTTCGTCGGGTCGCTGTTGGGGGCGGGGCATTTGGCTTGCTGGGTAGTGACGTTTAAGTCATACGTCATATAGACGGTTCTTTGTTTCCTGAGAAGGTTACTCGGAACTATTCGGAAAGTATCCACGAAGTGAACCGATGACATTCTTCAGCCAAAGTATCCAAATCTTCCCAGAGCAGAGATTTCTTGGCGTGTTTCTGCAACATGACAACGCACGTCCCCACGTCTCTAATCTGACTACAACTGACTGATCTACAAGAGCTCGGTTGAGAAATTATACCGCATCCACCGCAGTATCTGATCTAGCACCATTATATTATCATCTTTTCCAGTCGCTCTTAAACAGTCTGAAAGGCGTTTCCTTCAACAACGACGTGGAGTTAAAAAACGTGGCTCGATGAATTCTTCGAAAAAGACCCGGTGAAGACACAACTTTGACAAGAAGACGAACAATGAAAGAGAATATATAATTGACTGATTTGTTCTTTTTTTTTTATGGAAAATACAGATTAAAGTAACTGAAAGAGAATCACAAACTATCAAACTTATCTGACAATCTAAAAGCACGTTGATTTTGGGCTCGAAGTTGCAGTCCCTCTATCTGGAAAACAAACCGGATTTCGACCCACGTGGATAATACCATTCCTTCTATAGGTATATATTTCATGAACACCTTGTATCTTCCTTACTTGCCGGCATGGCCTCTATTACTAGGTATTTCTGACGACTCTCCAGCTGGAACTAAGGAAATACACTGAAAAACACGGCAGATGTGAACAGAGTTCGTACCTGGACAGCCTGTCAATGACATTAACCTTCGCTACTAAACTACCCTGGCTGGGTAGGAAATTACGTATGACGTATTGGCATTGACGTATGACTGACTGTCTACCTCTCCACTCTGGCAATACATAGCCACAGCAAAACTTATTTCGCCAACTGAGGCGGAATAAACGAAAGATGGGCCTTTCGTAACGTCACGATAGGTATGAAACAAATAATTCGATTTTAGATCTCAAATTAGAAGAACATGCAGATAGATCTACATGCAACGTTCTGGAACACACGGGATCCATAAGGAGCTATAAACAAAATCCTGACCCAGATCGGATACAGGACAGTGTTTCTATCCTTGTATAGTCCGCGTTTGGACATATTGGGCCCGGGCTAATGGAATGAAGGGATAGGGTCTTGAATAGCGGGTAGAACGGAGAGGAGGTTAAGACCCTTTTCCTCCTGTGTGTTGCACAGCGTGGCTTATAAACCCTTTTCCATTCCACCTACTGGTAGAGTCCCACGAATAACACATAGCCAGCTTAAGAAACAACATTTGGCAACTGTGTATATGACGTGGCTCTTGCTTCTGTGTATTCGTGGGCATAACTATGGAATAGAGATTCATTCTTTAGATATTAGAAGTATAGCTATCGAAAAAGATTTGGAAAACATTAGTACTCATCGGTCGCCAGAGATACTGACACATGATACATCCCTTTACACATAATGATGTTTCCAATAAAGAAGAATTGCAACACTTCGACGTCAAGTACAATTATTAAATACCTCCGTAAGATGGAATAGCTTTGCCAAATGACTCAACAGAAGCAGCTGAAAGGATCACAGAACAGCCATATTTATACATCAATAGTATTGTTTTACTTTAAACAATAGTATTTGTATCGCAATTAGTTTCAACCTGCTATCAATGTGACATGTGCGTATTAGACTACTCAACTGTTTGAACATGAATTATCTATATTTTGCGTTCTTTCTTATTTGTGGACTGGAGTTAAAATACTGAAGCACGTTTGGCCCTGAAAATTTGCACACAAAAATAAGGTTAGTTCAGTCGCTAATTAGAACAACTTCCGTGGTTTTTAGTCGTGTGACTGGCCTTTACTTTTTAATGTGTTTCAGAATTTACAAACAGTTTATGACCATTTTAAACCCGAACGCTTCCATTTAAGGAGCTACGTGAAAGGTGTAGAATTATCATAAATTATTTGCTGATATCTTACTAAGCCGCTGTAGCTCACAATGCGTTGGTTTTTGAATTCGGGAGGTCCTCACTCCTCAGTTCGATACCGGAACCGACTAATCTGACTGAGGTTTCTCCAAGGTTTCTCCTCAGTCATGCCGAGGTGGCACCTTCAACTTAGGCCCTGACTAACTCCTTCCAGCATCCTTTATATATCCCTATTCCGACCTGATCCATAGATGCCTAAAGGCCATATAAACTCAGATCTTAATTTATTTGACATTTTTGACTGTTACTAACATCTACAATCAAAATGTTCTCAAATTTATGAATGATATCCCTCAGAAAATAGTCTGGACAAAGGAGTGAGATGGTAGAGACCTTTCTCTACAAACACCATTCCTGCGTTCGCCTGGTAAACTGAGGATAGCCAATGCAACAAGGTTTTTGAACCTACGTTAGCTACGACACCGAAAAGCGAAAACAATGTGAGAATATCTCATTTTGATCCCTAATGTGCGTAATATGTCCTAAAATATTTGCGATCGAAGAAGGACATTCCCGGCATTGGCTTTGATAATGACAACCTATATGAATAAAGCGTATTAAAATTATTTCTTTTATTAGTATCTATGACATATGTAGGCTAAAATAATGGACTCACATTTACTTACAATATGTGAGTTTTTTTTTTATTATTATTAATATGTAGCCAAGGTTGACAAGGTACAATAGAGGGCTCCAGTTTCGGAAAGGTTGGAAACTACTGGATCATATCATTCTGTTCCATTGTGCCCGTTACGGCATATCGAACAAGTCACAAAGCTCTTTCTTTACATGTCTAACCTACATACATTTTAGCAGAAAAGAAATTTATCACCACGATAGCCTGTTTATTTTACTAGATAACATGAAACAAAACAATCTGAATACTGTAGTTATTATATGCATTACAGTTGTTGTATTTTTAACTTATAGCTATTGCTTCTAAACATGCACATTACCAGTTACAAGTTTAGAAGGAAGGAAAAAAAAAACATTGATTTGAAACACATGGAAAAGAAAAATAATAGCTCTCTTCCTTGTATGAACACGTACCTTCCTCGGTATTTCAAATATTTATTCAGAAAGAATAGAAAACAAGACTGTAGTACTTAATACGTCTACAAATAATTGTTAACTACTAAAGTTGAGTCTTTAATGATAGCTTGAAACATACTTACTTAGTTAAACACGTGTCAAACAGAGAACAAAAATGTATCATTTTCAACTCAAAATAATATTTTCGACACTTTGGAGGGGGTATCATCGACAATGATTGTAAAGCTAAAGTGCACTGTTATTTTTTTTTTAATAACACACATGGGCATGTGCTATGGTCTTGAAATAGGCATGGAAATTTTTGCTTAAGACAAAGAGTATATAATGGAAATGACAGTTTGAGGTGGTCTCAAGTTCCTGACAGTCTTTCAAAATCATATTCATGATTTATGCATGTTATCCTGGATTTCCACAACCTGTTATACAACAATGTGCGCATGGTTATCTACGTTACAGGATAGTCCACTCTTCCTGCCTTATCACCCCATTGCTTTCTTATTCAAGAGAGTACTCCAATTTTGATGTATAACTTACTTTGCTTTATTCTTCAGCTCTGTAAATATACACTGCATTTGACCCACTAACTACACTGTAAAAAAACGATGGTTTTACTGTGAAATCACTGGTAGCACGTGTGTAAAAATGTTTCTATGGTGAATCACCGTTATCCCAACACCATAATTTTTTTACGGTGATACCACCGTTACAGTAACGGTGAAATCTCTTATCATTTCACCGTAGAACCAGAACATTTTCACACTGTAGCGCACTGTGACGTTTTCGAACTACTGATTGCTCTGTCTCTGAATGATTTGAGTTCTTCGCTTCATATGGTTTGATTGTAATGCATGTAACATTTTATACATACGACATTTCACTGTCCCTGTTGATTCTCAACATACAATTAACTCTTGTTGCTGGTTCAAGTCTATAATAATCCGGTATCTGAATTATCCAGCATGCTCTTCCGCTTTTGTTAAAATGTTAATCATGCCACATATCTAATTTTCACATTTACTTTGATTTCACTTCTGCGCTCAGTATTTTAGGTCTGCGCGTCGTATCACTGTGAATAGTTTCATAAAAGAATCGTACTGAAGGGTGATAAGTTGCGTTAATCATCACCTTTATATAGATCACAAAAAGTGACCCGGTTTCAGCTCTCGTAGTTGCTGTAGTAGTAGTAGTAAGTAACAGAAGCTTCGTGTTTCAAAAACTAACAAGAATGTCAGAAGTCGAACTTTTGTGAAGCAGTCACGGTGCATAATACTGACTCAACGTATCTGCTTCCCAGCATTCCTGTTACTGTTTGTATTTCTTTATGGGAAAACCACAGTAATTTCCTCCTCTTTCTGTCGTGGTTAAGTTTTCACCACAAGCTCGCTGTCGAGTGAACGTTTCATAATAAAGACCAA